>JAGVVM010020219.1:0-20000 GCA_019149425.1 Psidium friedrichsthalianum
CGCTCTCATCCTCTCTCTCCTCTTCGTCCACATACTCATTCCATTGAGCGGCTTGGGAAGACTGCTCCCATGGGATCATGCTTTGGAAGTGCGACATGTCATATCCAGCCGCTGACCATTGGAAACGCATGTTGTCCTCGTTGCGTCGCAGATTCTCATCAATATGCTCGTGGCGGAGGCGGAACTCTTGCCTAGTCGCCCTGTTTTCTCTCCGCATTTGGCGAAGGAGCTGGAGGACTACATTCCCGGAGTCGGCTGGTGCTGGGGTGTCGGGGACTTCCTGACTCTCGAGCTGAGGATCTTGCGTGAGATGTACTGCTGGTGCAGATGGTCCCGCCTGGAGGGCCCGTGCGCGCGCCCTGTTTCTCCTTTGAATTGACTGGATATCTCGACTTTGTGAACCACACAACTGTTCAATATATTTTTCTGTCATTATAGTACCTGGTGGAAGTGTTTCCTCATGGTCTTCAATGGGAACACCAGCTTGACGACAGAGCATGGTGACCAACGAAGGGAACCAGTACCCCTTCGTGACCTCCGACGATTGGAGAATCCCCTTGAAGATAAGTTGACCCACATTAATTTGGAGAGGTTTCAGAATTGCATAAATGAGGATCGCTGGGTCACGCCATTATGCGTCTCCCATTGCCCTGCTCTATCAGTCAAAACCTGTCTAACCTCTTCGGCTTTTTCATCAGTAAATCCAGATCCTACAAACGCCTCATATTCATCAATGTCAGGGACAGGTAATTCAAAGATACGATTAATCATGTCAGCATCAAACCGGACCGTTTTACCACGCACACGGACTTCACCCCCCTAATGGTCTGGTACTCTAGCATAGAACTCGCGAACCACCGGAATAACTGCCGGGTCTCGAGGTTCGCAAAATGTCGTCCAACCTCGTCCAGCCACTTCAGCGGATAGCCAATAATGCTCGTACCCGTCCGGAATACGGGGGATTCCTCTCTCGGGAATAAACTTCTTGTTCCTTGTAAGGGCCTCGGCAAGCCTCCTCTGGGCATTAGCCCCAAGGGTGCTTGATTCGGCTCTACCGGCTAAAGCCTTACCCCTACCCCTAGTCGGTTGCTCACTCTCATTCCTAATTCCGGCATTCTTTGTTCGCACCATACTGTGATCTTGCCAACAAGGTAACCTAGGCGTGATGCTCGGAAAGAAGAAATGGAACGGTTTACCTTGATGGAGAGAGAGAGCTGCGTCCTTTGAAGAGGGAGAGCCGGTCGGGTGGCTTGGTGCGGTATCGTGATCGGCGTTGGCGGCACCGGGAAGACGCGTCCCTAGCGGAAGAACAGAGCGAAATAGGGTTAGGGTAAAAATTTCATGATCGACGCGTCCTTTTATATGAATGATGGGTGATCGGACGCGTCTCTCGTGTTGGACGGACGCGTCTCGGACGCGTCTCGTATACGGACGCGTCCGTTTGTTTTGTTACGGACGCGTCCATCTCTTTTATTATTATTATTATTATTATTATTATTATTATTATTATTATTTTTTTTTTTATTATTTATTTTTTTATTATTATTATTTTTTTTACGCTGAAAAAGAAACTATAAAGAATTTACTTCAAGACTCAATTAAAAAGAATTAGAAAGAAGATTGGGTTGCCTCCCAATAAGCGCCCTTGTTTATAGTCGTTGGCTCGACTTTCTCGGTTGGTCAAGCTTCTTGTAGGTGAGTCGAGGTAGCTTCTCGATCAAAAGTCTCTCCTCGGTAATGCTTCAATCGTTGTCCATTAACCTTGAATGTTCTCTCGGAGTTCTCTGCTTTGATTTCCACTGCTCCGTGGGGAAAGACAGCCACCACTTGGAACGGCCCCGACCACCTGGATTTCAACTTACCAGGAAATAACTTCAGTCGAGAATTGAAAAGTAAGACCAACTCACCTGGTGTGAAGATCCTATTGATGATCTTGCTGTCGTGCCATTTTTTGTTTTCTCCTTGTATAGCCTTGCGTTTTCATATGCTTGAAGACGAAGCTCTTCAAGTTCATTCAGTTGTAAACATCTCTTTTCTCCAGCTCTTGCGAGGTCAAAGTTCAATTTCTTCAACGCCCAATATGCCTTGTGCTCGAGTTCTACTGGCAAGTGACAAGCTTTCCCAAAAACTAATCGGTATGGTGACATGCCAATGGGGTTTTTATATGCTGTTCTATAAGCCCATAGAGCATCATCTAGCTTCAATGACCAATCTTTCCTCGTAGGACATACTGTTTTCTCCAGGATGCGCTTTATTTCTCGGTTTGATACCTCAATCTGTCCGCTTGTCTGTGGATGATAGGCTGTTGCAATCTTGTGCTTGACCCCATATTTATTAAGCAATGCTTCAAATTGTCTGTTACAGAAGTGTGTGCCTCCATCGCTTATGATTGCCCGAGGTGTTCCAAATCGAGTGAAAATCTGTTTCTTCAAAAACTTGACAACCACTTTAGCATCATTAGTGGGTAAAGCGATTGCTTCTACCCATTTAGAGACATAATCCACAGCCATGAGAATGTATTTGTTATTTAAAGACGAAATGAAAGGTCCCATGAAATCTATACCCCATACATCGAACAGCTCTACCTCGAGGATGTTCTGCAACGGCATCTCATGTCGTTTTGAAATGTTTCCAACACGTTGGCACCTGTCACAACATGCAACAAATGTATAAGCATCTTTGAATAGAGTAGGCCAATAAAAACCTGATTGGAGCACTTTCGCTGCTGTTCGATCTCCTCCGAAGTGTCCCCCATAGGGTGATGCGTGACATTGTGCAAGTATGCTTTCCGTTTCTTCCTCCGGCACGCACCTCCGGATAACCTGATCTGCACATTGCTTAAACAGGAACGGCTCATCCCAAAAATAATAACGCACCTCTTTCAAAAATCTCTTTTTCTTCTGGTTGTCAAACTCATCGGGCATGAAATCAGAGACGATGTAATTTACGAAGTCAGCATACCAAGGTACACCGTGACTAACTGCAAATAGTTGTTCGTCTGGAAAGGCCTCGTTGATTAGTGTTTTGTCCCTAGTCTCTTTTTTAGTCTCTAACCTAGACAAATGATCCGCTACTTGATTTTCAGTACCCTTCCTATCTCGGATCTCTAAATCAAACTCTTGTAACAGTAGGACCCAACGAATCAACCTCGGCTTAGCTTCTTTTTTCTCAATCAAATACCTGATTGCCGAGTGATCTGTGAACACTATAACCTTGGTCCCAACGAGGTAGCTACGAAATTTATCGAATGCAAACACACAGCAAGCAATTCTTTTTCAGTGGTTGTGTAATTTACCTGAGCATCATCTAGGGTACGACTAGCATAATATATCACATGAAAATCTTGCCTACCCTTTGTCCTAATACCGCCCCAACGGCATAGTCACTAGCATCACACATCAGCTCAAAGGTAAATTCCAGTCAGGCGCAATGACGATAGGTGCGGAAACTAACCTGTTCTTTAACTCACCAAATGCTGAGAGGCATGCGTCGTCGAAGATAAATGGCTTGTCCTTCTCCAACAAGTTGCATAACGGCTTCGTGATCTTGGAGAAATCCTTGATGAATCTTCGATAGAACCCGGCGTGGCCTAGGAAACTTCGGATTGCCTTGACTGATGTCGGTGGTGGTAGCTTCTCAATTGTCTCGATCTTGGCCTTGTCCACTTCGATGCCCTTGCTTGAAATCCTGTGACCAAGGACAATACCCTCTCTGACCATGAATTGGCATTTTTCCCAATTCAGGATCAGGTTAGTATCCTCACACCGCTTTAACACGCGAGCTAAATTCGTCAGGCAGTCAGAATATGATGTACCAAAGACTGAAAAATCATCCATAAAAACCTCTAGTCCATTTTCCACCATATCACTGAAAATAGCCATCATGCATCGTTGGAAAGTTGCAGGCGCATTACACAAACCAAAAGGCATTCGACGGAAGGCAAAAGTCCCATATGGACAGGTAAAAGTCGTCTTCTCCTGATCCTCCGGAGCAATCAAGATTTGATTATATCCAGAGTAGCCATCTAAAAAGCAATAAAATTCCTTACCAGCCAACCTGTCGAGCATTTGGTCAATGAAAGGGAGAGGAAAGTGATCCTTCCTTGTGGCTTTATTCAGCTTGCGATAGTCCATGCACACTCTCCATCCCGTCACTGTTCTTGTTGGGATGAGCTCGTTCTTCTCATTAGCTACCACCGTCATGCCACTTTTCTTCGGGACACACTGCACAGGACTCACCCATGAGCTGTCAGAGATGGGATAAATGATACCTGCATCCAGCCACTTGATGACTTCTTTCTTGACCACCTCCTTCATGTTCGGATTTAATCGCCGTTGAGCTTCAACCGACGCCTTCTGGTTATCCTCCAGGAGGATCTTGTGCATGCAAACTGATGGGCTGATTCCTCGGATGTCTGCAATCGTCCAACCTAGAGCTCTTTTGTGCTCTCTAAGAATCCGAAGCAACCTCTCTTCCTCTTGTGCTGTCAAGTCTGCAGAGATGATTACGGGTAAAGTGTTAGAGGATCCAAGATAAGCATACCTTAGATGCTCCGGCAACGGTTTGAGCTCTAGCGTGGGTGGCTCTTCGATGGAGGGCTTCATCGGGTTCATCGGCCGCTCCAAAGGGTCAAAATGTTAAATTTCTTTGTTAAGTAAGGCGAGGATTCCATCATGCTCAAGATTTCGCGCACCGCTTCAATCTCTGATGCTTCCGAAGTTAGCGACGCTTCCAGTGGATCTTGGGATATACCTGTGAGAAAGACTCGGAAGAACACCTGTCCAAAACATCAAGAAAGAAACATTCATTAGGTTCGCTTGGCCATTTCATAGACTTGTAGACGTTGAACGTCACTTCCTGGTCGTTGACCCTGATGGTTCAACTCTCCCTTTTGGACGTCTATCAAGGCTCGTCCTGTGGCTAGGAATGGTCGTCCCAAGATGATCGGAATCTCCTGGTCCTCTTCAAAGTCTAGAACAAGGAAGTCAGCAGGGAATATAAACTTATCTACCTTAACCAGTACATCCTCAATAATCCCCCTAGGATAGGTAATAGACCTATCGGCTAATTGCAGCGATACCGACGTGGGTCTAACCTCCCCCAAACCTAACTCCTTGTACACAGAAAAAGGCATCAAATTGATGCTCGCACCAAGGTCGCACAGAGCCTTACCTGAGAATGACGAACCGATTGTACAAGGGATCGTGAAACTACCTGGGTCCTTGAGCTTAGGCGGTAGCTTCTTCTGAAGGATGGCGCTACACTCCTCGGTTAACGCCACGGTCTCGAACTCGCCTAGTCGTCGTTTTTTCGAGAGTACGTCCTTCATGAACTTGACATAACTCGGCATCTGCTCAAGTGCTTCTGCAAAAGGAATGTTAATGTGAAGCTTTTTAAACACATCAAGGAACTTACGAAATTGGGCGTCCTCATTTTGCTTCCGTGCTCTTTGCGGAAAAGGTAGGGGCGGGCGCTCCAATTCATCTTTTGCAGCTTCTTGCTTCTCTTTCCTTTGCGTTGGTGAGACTGGAGCTTCGATAGGAGTGATGTTTGCTGGAGATGGATCGACACAGGTGTGTCCATCTGCAGTGTTAGATGTTCCCTCTTCAGCTATGTCCCTTTTCTTGGCCACACCCTTGTTGACCTCTTGAAGTGCTCGACCGTTTCTCAGAGTTACCGCCTTCACATGCTCCCTTGGGTTGATCTCAGTGTCGCTCGGAAGTGATCCTTGCGGCCGAGAGTTCATAGCCTGCGCCAATTGACTGACTTGGTTCTCTAAATTCCGGATCGAAGCCGCTTGATTCTTCATCAAAGCATCTTGGTTGGCCATATACTTCATCATCATTTCTTCAAAGTTTGGCTTCTTATCCGGCTCCTGAGCTCGAGGTTGCTGGAAACCTGGGGGTTGCTGAAATCCTGAATGTTGTGGTGCCCGCGGCTCAGCTCCTTGTTGCCCTCTCCACGAAAAGTTTGGATGGTTTCGCCATCCCGGGTTGTACGAGTTGGAGTAGGGGTTGTTCCGCTGGTTTCCGATGAAGTTCGCCTCCTCCATGCTTGCCGAGCATTGATCTGTGGTGTGCATCCCTCCGCATATCTCGCAGCCGCTTGAAGTCCCTTGCACTGAATTAACACTCACCGTCTCGAATTTCTTTGTGAGTGCCGACAGTTGAGCTTGAATTGATGTCAAGGCATCAACTTCGAGTGCTCCAGGTGCTCTCCTTCTAGACATCCGATCAGAGTGCTGATTCGGCATACAGGTTCTTCTCATTGTCTCCAGGAGGTCTAGCCCTTCAATGTAGGATTTCTTCAGAAACGATCCGTTTGATGCCAGGTTCAGATCCTTACGCGAGGACTCAGTCAGTCCGTTGTAAAAGGCTTCCAACTGTCTCCATCCTGGAAGGTCGTGGTAGGGACACTGGATCAGAAGATTTTTGAAACGCTCCCACGCTTCCACAAAAGATTCCAATTCTTGCTGTCGGAATGTTGTAATTTCGTTCCTCATCTGCGATATCTTCGATGGTGGGAAATACTGATCTAGAAAGGCCTCCTCCATCTGTGCCCATGTGGTGATAGAATTCACCGGGAGCAGAGTTGAACCACCCCCATGCTCTGTCCTTCAGCGAAAATGGGAACAGCTTCAACTTGACTGCATCTTGTGGAACACCGTTTTGCCTGAATGTGTCGCAAACGCTCAGGAACTTGCTCAAATGCTCGTGTGGATCCTCCACTGGTGACCCTCTGAACTGCACTGAGTTCTGGATCATCTGCATCACTGAGGTCTTGATCTCGTAATCACGAGCTTGGATGGCTGGTGGTGCAATGCAGGATCGATGCACATGCGGTCTCGCTGATGTGAATTCCACCATTGGCCTGTTGTCCAAATCTAGCGCTACTTCATTAGCTTCCACCTGAACCAGATTATTCCCAGCCGGGTTTACCTGGTTATGATCAGCCATGTTTGTCTGTTGTGCTCTTGACCCTTGCCGGAGTAGCCTGTGAAAAGTTCTCTCGATTTCAGGATCGAAAGGAATCAGCTCTACGCTCCGACTGCGTCTCATGCACCAGAAATAAAACAAAAATTAAATAAATAAATAATAAGTAAATTAAACAATAAGTAAAACTTGATCGTCAATTGATCACCGATACTCAAGGTAAAAGAAATTTCGTCAGAAAACGATTCCCCGGCAACGGCGCCAAAATTTGATGCGCGTCGTCAACGCAACAAAAATAAATCCTTATCCGACCTAACTAAAATCTAGCAAGGGCAAGCAAGGGTCGAATCCACAGGGAATTGTACTACGAAATTCTCTTAACGTTATTCTCGGTAATTGTCTTGAGGTCAAGTGGAAAATAAAATGGGTATGCTTGAATTAAAAGAATTAAACAGAAATAATAACGCGAACTATCGATAATGAAAGATCTAGGACATACAACTTCCCCTAGCACCTTGCCTAGAATGATCCTTCCCTCTTCGGTTCCTGATTTCTTGAATTATTAACTCAGGGTTCTATAATCTTCTTACGCCTCTTCCGAGTGCTCTAAGAACGTATTCTCGGTATCGAGCTAATCACTCTATTCCTAGGCAATTAACTAGTGAGAACCCATTATGTGTCGACCTTAATTGGTTACCTAAGGTGATCGGGTATATTCCTATCCTTCTCACTGATTAGTTCCGTTTGCCAACGCGACACTAACTTAGGCTATCCAGTCCATGGCTTAATCTAAATAACTTTTCCAAGCTCATTCAGATTACCAGATCAAATTAATTGGTGATCAGTCAATCAATCGCATTAAGAACAAGATCTGAATAAATAATTCGCTGAAATCAATAACACGAAGAAAGGATTTCACATTCTAAACAAAAGTACTAGGTTCCATTGTAGCCCTAGAAAAGCAAATTAGTTCATAATTGGGAAATTACACATCACGAATCCAGAAGAAAACATGAAAAACCACATCAAGATTTCAAAAGATAGAAATAAAGGAGAAAGAACTTTGTCTCCGGTCTTCTGACTTGAAGATGAGCGCCCTCAATCTCAAATCCTCTAGAGCCCCTTGGTGTTGCTTAACGTTCTTTCTCTGTTGCTACCCAAAGAATTGCCGTCCTCTGGCTCCCCCCGTGCGGCCCTCAAAATATATATATATCCTCTTTTAAACTCAACCCTAATCCCAAAATATTCCTAATTGACAAAAACGTCCTCCTCTCGAGTGGTTGATGACTTCCGCGAGCAGACGCGTCTCTGGATGTAAATAGACGCGTCCTTAATTGTTGTGGACGCGTCTCTGGAGGTGGACAGGCGCGTCTCTCTTGTTCTTGCGGCGACGAACGCGTCTCTCTTGTGAGGCGGACGCGTCTGTCGCGCTACTGTGCTTCTAGATTTCTAGGTCGGACGCGTCTCTCCTTAGCTTGGACGCGTCCGTCATGCTTCTGAGCTTCCACATCCAGGGTGGACGCGTCTCTCCTTGACTCGGACGCGTCCCTCACCTGTAAATAATCCTTTAGCCATTGAATAACTTGGAGATAGCAGAAACACCTTAAATAACCTAAATTTGATGAAATTACTTCAACTAGTTGCACATTTTGCTCGCCTAAAACGGGCCTTTTAGCTCTACTTTCGTAGAATTATCACAAGTCAAATCAAGTGTCAAATCAATCAATGTCCAATCAATCACATCAATCAAATCAAGTGGCACAATTTCCAATGCAATTAATCAAGTCTTGTCAAGTACACATCAAAGTACAAGTCAAAAGTCAAATGTCACATAAACCTCACCTACCCCACTTAATCTTGATTTTCTTTGATTTTTCCTATTATAAACATTATAACCTCTCTCTCTCCTCTTCCTCACACCATTCGGCCGACCACCATCTTCTCTTCCTCTCCCTCTCATTTTCTTCTTCTTGTTCCTCTTGTTTTCTCCTTCGTCCGCCCGTGAAACCGCCCGTCGCCACCGCCATTTCCGCCGTCGCTCCGCCACCGTCGGCCGTCCATCTTCCTCCACTCACCTTGGTAGGTCTTCTAGGCTCCGTTCCCTTCCATTTTCGTGGCTTGAGGAACCCCGAAAGACCCCGACCAAATCGCTCTCTCTCGTTCTCTCCCTCTCGGTTTTTCTCTTCGCCGGCCAGCTGCACCACCTGTCTTCCAGAAGCCATAACTTCCTCTACAAAATTCCAAACGACACGAAACCACCGCCATTTTCTCACTCTCTTCAAGACCGTTCCAACGCCACCTGGCTCGCACCGAGAAACCACCGGAGCTGGCCGGAGCAGCTCCCCAAAGTGGACTGCTGCAATCCCGTCGCGGCGGATTCCAGCGCGCGTCTGGGAAGAAATCGTTCGTTCTGGCTCATCCGGGGCCCGAATCGACCCTCGTTTTCTCTCACGCGACCACAAGACGAAGGGCTTCAAGGTTCTATAAGTGGTTTCCCAAGATCAGCCCTGAAACCCCCTCGAACCTTGCCAAAACCGTGACCCCTGCACAGCCCGAAATTCCAGTGTTCTGTGTCCACAATGTTTCGTCGATTCCGGGAGCATCGCTACTCCGATTGAGTCCAAACCAAGGTGTGCAAGCTAACTTTGCCGCCTCGAACCGCCGGAGCTCCCTTTCATGCTCACACTCGACTCCTCGTGGATTGGTGCCGTTCGTGCCGTCCCCTCCTCGACTCCAAACACATATTTTGAGTAAGCTCAACCCCTAATCGTGGCCTAGGCTTGTTGTATGCATGTGTGGATGTTTGGTTTAGGGCCTGATGTGGGAGATTATGGTGATTAAAGAGTGATTAGAGCTAATATGCATTAGGCTAAATTGGGCATTTGATGGTTGGGCTTAACACGTGGACTTGAGGTAATAAAATGGGCTTCAAAATGGTTAATGTGGGCTGCAAATGATGGGCTTAGGCATGTAGATGATGGGCCATTTGATGTTTATGGGCTTGGAGACTAATTTTTGGCTAAATGGATCAATTATGGGCCTTTGGGATTATGTTGTTTTATTGGGCCTCATGGTGGACGAAAATTAGGTTCAAGTGGGCCTTAAATTGTGGGCTTGGTTATAAAAATTTGGGACCCAACAATGTATATGGGCTTAGGGATCCAATTTGGGCCTAATTAAGTGAAAATGGGCTCAACGGGCTTGTGTGAAAATATGGGCTTGGGCGTTACGCGAAAATTTAAAAAAATATTGGGCCCTAATTTATTTAAATTCTAATAATTAGATTGTGGGCTTGAAACTAGAAAGTGGGCCTTAGACCCTATTGGGCTTAAATCATTTTAATGGGCTTGAATTAAGAAAGTATCCTTATGAGCCTTTATTTGGGGCTTGATCCAATTTAATTAAAACCCAAAAGTATTCTAAGAACCTAATTATGGGCCGATGATGGGCCGGAGACGAATAATAGAGACTGGGCCTTTGAGTCTAGTAGAACCGGGTTCTGAAATAAATGGGTTCTAAAGATGATATTAATTACGATCGGGTTTATTTGGGGGAGTTGCCCAAAGGAAAGTGAACGATCTTATGAAATACGAGGGATACCCAATCGAACCCTGTTAAATGAGAAATTACGTGTGGGGTACCGGGTTTGTATGTAGCCTATCCCGATGAATGTTGATTGTTTAGATTGTTCCTCGAATTGCTATGCCTCTTTGCATATGAAACTCCTGGATTGCCTGCTCTGTGTTTGATACATTGCTGAAATTGTCTGAGCACTGCATATTGTGAGCATGGCATGAGTCACTGGGAGGAGTGACATGTTGGATGGGCCCTGATGCGTCTTTATGAGGGGAAGTGGAGAGATAAGCGTGCCAACTTGAGGCGTACCACACGCGGGTTGAGGCACGAGCCCGATGGGCATGAGAATGGGCCTTGATGCGTTATTACGCGGGGAAGTGGAGAGATAAGCGTGCCAACCTGAGGCGTACCACACGCGGTTGAGGCACGAGCCCAATGGGCATGAGAATGGGCCCTGATGCGTGTTTACGCAGGGAAATGGAGAGATAAGCTGGTTGGTTGGCCCTGATGCGTTTTTACGCGGGGATGTGGAGAGATAAGCGTGCCAACCTGAGGCGTACCACACGCGGGTTGAGGCACGAGCCTGATGCGTATGAGACGCGGGCAGGATCCAGTGGGATCGATGAGACGGGCTGAATCATGCATCTGGCTTTGCATATTGAGTACTGATATTGTCTGTTGATTGCCCATTTACATTTTATGATATGCATGATGCGTTACTATACGTAGTCTGGCTGTTCATGCTTTGGGATTTGGTACCCATAACGAGAGAGTGTACCCGAATTAGATGACCAGAAACCCTAGTCTACTGGTTAGGTCCAAACCACTGGTATACTCTATCCTACGCTAGGATTAGTGGTGAGCTTGCTGAGTCCTCTACTCACTGGCGGTGGTTGCCATGTTTACAGATCCCGGACGTCAGTGATGGCCGCACCCCCTATGCTCTTTGGTCTGCCAGTGCAGATGGAGCCCGAGGTTACCCACCATTACGATGAAAATGCTACGATGTGGCTCAGACGACTGACTACTGTATGGGTGGATCAGGGAGGTCCCCAGTTGGTTCCCTATAGGTTCGAGGCTGGTATAGAGAGGACGAGTTAGGTTTTAGGGACCCTTGAGAGATGCCCTGTACCCATGGAGGACGACCCCACGATTCTGCGACCTGCTGCATATGGAGGTGAGGTGGTCGACCCCGACCCGATGTTGGAGCTGCCGTCCCCAGGACGCATGGAGATAGACGGCCACGAGGAGGGCGATACTATGGACACCGATCAGGAGGAGGAGCCGGACCCGTGGGCAAATTATGATCCAGAAGAGGACCCCGAGGAGGAGCCAGAGGACTGACTGTAGTGGGTGTCAGGTCCAGCTTTTGGAAAATGGTCTGAGCGTAGGTGTTAGAGCCGTGCGTTGTATTTTCTTTTTGGGGTCTGTACCTAACGCTTTGATTTGTGTATAATGATGTTGCATGTTGTTCCTTCTAGTTCATGCTATCCCATTATCATATGTATGCATGTATGGAAATAGGAGATTAGCTTCCGCAGGTTCAAGAGATTGAAGGACGCGTCGTCTGGTCGCGACGAAGAGACTCCCTGGGCCGTCGCGTATCGTGGACCAGGCGAGCACTGAGAGTAGAGTTTAAATGTATGAACGGGATGCCGCGACCTCGATTGGGGATTTAGGGCGTGACATCCCCGCTCGAGTGGTATCAGAGCAAGGTCAGCTCGATACGAGATTGTTCGAGGATTTGGAGTGATAAGGCTGATGATTTTGGGGTAGTTAGATAGACAGACCCTAGACATAAGGATTAGGAAGGGGTAGAATGCATGAACTGATTGGCGCATGTGTTTGCAGAGTTGGATGGTTAGTCTAGTGTAGCCATAGACTATGATGTTTCAGGCTAACTTGCAGATGCGTCAGGACCTGAGGTAAGGTTCTAAAGCATAACCCTAATTGTAGGGTGCTTGAATGCTGGTTGATTGGTTGCTGATTGTTAGATGTTAATTGATAGTGCTTTGTTGTGTTTGTATGCCTAGTCGGCTGTCGCGCGCTGCTTGACCATCATGCATTGCACGATTTCTGCATTGAAAACAAAGTGGTTTAAAACGAAATCGATTTGAAATGAAGGTTTTGGATTTGAAAAGTACATGCATGAACCATCACATTTTATTGGGCTGGGTACCGTCAGCCTGGTATGGGACAGGTCTGACGGGACGCCTACAAACCGTGATGAAGCGTGGTATGGGACACGTGGAATGGGGCTCTCTTTGAAGGTGAATAATCTAGGACAGCTGTTCGCGCCAAGAAATGATGAGGGCGGGGAGTGGTCGCCGGGGCAGAGACCCGATCAAGGAGCGGCTCCCGGCAGGCTTCTAGTTGAGGAGGCGAACAGAGTGGCCTGGGTTATACATTGACAGGGTTGAGTCTAGGTGTCTTCCGAGTCCAATTGCATTAAAAGCTGCAGCGAACTTTACATGCATATTCATGTCAGTAGACGCGATAGCAGGCGAAAGCTTGTATGGTAGTTTAGATTACTAATTCCTGAAAGGAATTACATCGGGTCTAGGAGTGAGTGAGATTAGGAAGGATGAGCAATAGGGGCAAAAGACCTAGCGCAGCCGCGTAGAGTTCGCGAGCTCCAGCACCAGAAGGAGACCCTAGGATCGAAAAGATGATGAGGATCCTGATTGAAGTCAATAAATTGATGGGTAGGCAGGCGGCAAGAAGAACTGCCATTGTAGCCCCAGCAGCTGATGCCGCTCTGGCTGCTGTGAATGGAGCGAATGGGGGTAAGGGTAATTGAAATGGAGGTCGTCAGATACATCATGTGGTAGAGCAATTCCTGAAGCTGCAACTATTTGAGTTTGACGGGAGTGGAGGACCAGAAGTAAGTTTCTGCAGTCGAAGAACCAAGGATGGATGAGGTCTTGAAAATGTGGAAAGAAATAAGGGAAATCCGATGGGCAGGCAGACTGAAGAAAGAGCTGCTATTGTTGCCCAAGCTGCAAAAGCTGTAGCGGCCACCGTGAACGGGGCCAATGAGAAGGATAGGATCAACAGAAATGTGAAATGGAGCCCGTTAAATGCATTAGTGAGTGGAACAATTTTTGAAGATGAAAGTTATCTGAGTGTAATGGAAGTAGTAGACTTGAAGTAGTTACCCTCTAGATAAAATGGCGAGAAAAGGGCAATTGCTTTGCTAAGGTGCTAAGATGACGAGGGTGTTCTAGAGGAAGAAGGTGGAAAATTTCCTCAAGCTTCATCAAGAGTGAACGTTTGTGGTCAAGTACGAAAGCGAAATGTGAGGAATTTCAGAGGGTGTGTCAAGGAAAATAAAGATACTCTTATTGGAATGGGACGAGAATGTGCTTAAGCATAGCCAGTAAGACCTTCAAGATGTAAGGTTGTTCGTAGAGGTGAATAACAAGACAGACATTGCCGTAACAAGGAGGATAATTGCAGGAATTAGTTCTTGGGATTTATGTATGGTCGAAGGATGGTGTAATCCCTGCGATAAAGTATTTCGATCTCGTTAATGGTTATAGTCGGTTCAAGAAAGAGAGCCATGTACTGAATGGTTAGCTGGTAAATTACAGCCTCTGGACAACTTTGATGTAGGTTGCATTAGCCCTTGTATTGCAAGAGTGCCTGTCTATGGACTCGCCTAGTGGAAATAATATAGTAATGAGATGGTAGGCATTTGTGGACTATATACATCAAAGCTCAGATACATGTTGGAGGATAAACTTGAAAAATAGAGGTTTAGGCTTGAATTGGGAGGTTCTAATGGTTAGCCTTGGGAAATAGATCGGAGACATGGAATTGCGAAGGCTCGATGTTGGAAGACTATAGGCTTGAATTGTGTCAGACCTTGATGGTTTAGATGAGATCCTTACTAAAAGCTCTAGATGATTGGATAAGATTCACAATGAGGCAAATGGTAAACCTGGACCATGAGCCAATTGAATTGCATGAGTTTGGTTCGTAATGAAGGGCGACAGGAAAAGCGGCGTTAGTTGGGATTTAAGTAATCGATTCTGGAGATGATCATCGCCTATGGCATTTAGACATTGATGTTAGGAGGGCCCATGAAGTACATGACTGATGAGTAGGCACACGATGATGGTAGAATGCTAAGGGTGGACTAAACTTGAGTTTGGAGATAAGGATGCTGAATCTAAAGGCAGACCTCGATCGGGTGAGATGATTGAGATCTCGATGCGAGTAATGACCAAATAGAGTACTCCACATTGGTTCCAAGTAATTGATTTTTATAAATTGGTCGTTTACAGTGCTTGGAGGTTTAAGTGAAGACACAGACTAAGGATTTAGAAAATAAGTGGTATACGAGGCAAGTGGGAAAAATTGAGGATATTCATGCACTACGACAGCTATAGCATCGAGGCGAAGACAAGGGAAATGTGTATGCATGAGGTCGTTTTTAATTCTAGCAGTCAGGTTGCGGTATGAGATTGACAAGAGCTAATTCAAGGAGTGATACCAAAGACTAGGAGCCTTGACATGTAAAATTGATGTCACAAGTTGGCAAGATGAACTTGGTAAGTCCTTGGTGATAAGAGGTGGATTATCTAAGAAATGAGATGGATGCTCCGCGCCTGAGTGACACCATATAGATCGACGATCATGGAGATTGAGTTAGGAGCCTCCTTGGTGTTGTTAAGAGGGTGTAACGAGAGTTGTGACCAAACGAATCCATGACTTCAGACTGTCAATGACCTGGTTAAAGATTACTTTTGTGGGATGTGAAGACTCCAAAGGAGTAGATACCAAAGTAACACAGTGGAAAATGAGAAGGGATGTAGAAGGAATCAAATGAAGATATATGGAAGCTAGCTCGATAAACCTTAAAGGAGGATAGGAAGAGTGGCTTCACCCAGTAGAGTACGCATGATGGTAAGTGCCAGCAAAAGATCAGGATGTTAGTAATGGAATCACTGGATGGCAGAGAGAAAAAAAAAGGGAATTCTCTTGTGCTAGGATGAGATTGGTAAAAGAATTATACTAGACTCAAAGTTAGTCTAACAGTTGTTTGGTGCAATCAAGTGATGTGAGAAAGATCAAGGGCTGTTCAAAGTCGCCAAGAATGTCAGCTGGATAAGCGGCGCAAACCTTGGGATCTTAAATGAGAGCTTTGCGTACCCTTAATCATGAAATCGATAGGCGGATGGTGAAACGGTATATGTGACAGAATTGATACGCATGTAATATAGAAAGGGATAAGCCTGGAGAGTACCATGAAGCGAAAATAGCTATTTGAGAAAGGCAAAGAAATGATAAAAGCCCCAATGCTCTTTCAGGATGTTTTAAGTGAGATGCCTCTAATGAGAAATGTCGAAGTGCCTTGGAAGTGTTGGTAAAAGTCAAGTGATTGTGATTTGTACCTCCGTAATAATCGGAGAGGACCACTATTGTGCGATCATGGCGATTCATGATAAGACCCACACGAGCTAGTTGGCTGGTAATCCGATAGTGTCGTGGTGGGGGTGAAATGTGCTTGAATTGAAAGACCGTAACCAACAAAGTCCCAGGCATGGCATTTGGAAGTAGCATCGTGAAAAGGGGCTGAGATGTATCACATCCTAGATATAAGGGATGCTCTGTTTAGAGAAATGAGACGGACTCAATGGTTCTGAAGTAGGCCGTATGGATAGGCAAGAGTGAGAATGGATTGGGCTTGTCCATAAGAAAATGTTAAGAAACTATAGGTTGACGTTGATAAATGGACCTACAAGTGATTCGGGCCGATGAGAGTTCTTTTGAATAGTTGAGATTGCGGAATGTAGTGAAAAAGGAAGACAAGGGATCGAAGTGCGCAGCGGAAGATTAATTGGGCCATATAGCTGAAGAAGGTAGCAAACGTGAGATGGTTACATTGATAGGAAAGGAAGTAAAAAGGCAAGTTTCGAGGACGAAACTTTTTAAGGAGGGAAGAATTGTGACATTCTGGATTTTCGACCCATTTTCGGAATTTATAAATTGAATGGATATACTTCATTAATACGCTCTAGTTAAACCTCACTCGAGTCTGATCAACTCGAGACGACCAACCGAAGGGGAATGGTTACCTAGGAAATTTTCCTAAACAGCCGCCCGTTGGTCTGAGATTTCGACAGGGTCGTAATTTAATGAATTTGGCCACGAGATGAATTCCGGTATTGGGCAATCGAGTTTCTAAGATGGTCACAATGGAGAAATGGATTCAGTTTCAGAAGCGTCGCCCAAAGGGCAGACAGCCGGTGCACGTCGCGAAGCAAGACGTGAATGGAAAAATTACCAAAATGCCCCCGGTAAATGCTCAATCCTTAGAATTAGATCAAAGTAGGATTATTTGAGAGCGAATACAATAGAACGAAACCAAATCCAGTCAGAAGTTCGTTCGCGCTAGGGACCCGATCGTGCATTTGGCACGCAAGTCGAGGCAAGTCAAATCAAGACAATCACATCAATGTTCCATCAATTAAATCAATCAAATCAAGTGGCACAATTTCCAATGCAATAGAAGTCCCTTCAAGTCCTATCAAAGTACAAGTCCCTTCAAGTCCTATCAAGTACAACCAACTCCACCCACTTGATTTTCTTTGATTTTTCCTATTCTAAACATTATAACCTCTCCCTCTCCTCTCCCCACACCATTCGGCCGATCACCATCTTCTCTTCCTCTCCCTCTCATTTTCTTCTTCTTGTTCCTCTTGTTTTCTCCTTCGTCCGCCCATGAAACCGCCCGTCGCCACCGCCGTTTCCGCCGTCGTTCCGCCACCGTCGGCCGTCCATCTTCCTCCACTCACTTGGTAAGTCTTCTGGGCTCTCCATTCCTTCGTTTCCATGGCCTTAGAGACCCCCATGATGACCGACCAGACCGTGACTTCTCCCTCTCTCCCTCTCGGTTTTTCTCTCCACCGGCCAGCTGCACCACCTGTCTTCCAGAAGCCATAAATTTCTCTACAAAATTCCAAACGACACGAAACCACCGCCATTTTCTCACTCTCTTCAAGAACGTTCCAACGCCACCTGGCTCGTACCGAGAAACCACAGGAGCTGGCCGGAGCAACTTCACGAAGTGGACTGCTGCAATCCCGTCGCGGCGGATTCCAGCGCGCGTCTGGGAAGAAATCGTTCGTTCTGGCTCATCCGGGGCTCGAATCGACCCCTGTTTTCTCTCATGCGACCACAAGACGAAGGGCTTCAAGGTTCTATAAGTGGTTTGCCAAGATCAGCCCTGAAACCCGCTCGAACCTTGCCAAAACCGTGACCCCTGCACAGCCCGAAATTCCAGTGTTCTGTGTCCGCGATGTTTCGTCGATTCCGGGAGCATCGCTACTCCGATTGAGTCCAAACCAGTGTGAGTATCTTCGTCTTTCTCTTATCTTTCATTTGATCTAAAAATCAACTCAAACGGAGTTCTAAATCCACTGTGTGTATCTGAAAATTGTCCGAAACTCTAGGCTCTTGCGTAGAAAATCCACTGGTGAACCACGTTCCACTTTCCTTTGTTAATGTACATGAAAAAAGGGGAAGATCGTGCAGAATATCCACCGTACGAACACTAAACCAAACTCAAACTTTTCGGCCATTTTTACCCAATTAATCTTATGTGTATCTGAAAAATTGTCTGAACCTCTAGGATATTGCATAGAAAATCCACTGTGAACTACGTTCCACTTTCCTTTGTTAATGTACGTGAAATAAGAGGAAGATCGGGCAGAGTATCCACCGTACGAACACTTACTCAAACTAAAACTTTTCGGCCATTTTTACCCAATTAATCCAATGTGTATCTGAAAAATTGTCTGAAACTCTAGGCAATTGCGTAGAAAATCCACTGGTGAACTACGTTCCACTTTCCTTTGTTAATGTACATGAAATAAGAAGAAGATCGTGCTGATTATCCACCGTACGAACACTTATCCAAACTCAAACTTTTCGGCCAATTTTACCCAATTAATCTCATGTGTATCTGAAAAATTGTCTGAAACTCTAGGCTATTGCGTAGAAAATCCACTGGTGAACTATGTTCCACTTTCCTTTGTTAATGTACATGAAATAAGAAGAAGATCGTGCAGAGTATCCACCGTACGAACACTTATCCAAACTCAAACTTTTCGGCCAATTTTACCCAATAATCTCTTGTGTATCTGAAAAATTGTCTGAAACACTAGGCTATTGCGTAGATAATCCATTGGTGAACTTCGTTTCACTTTCCTTTGTTAATGTACGTGAAATTAGAAGAAGATCGTGCAGAGTGTCCACCCTACGAACACTTATCCAAAATCAAAATTTTCGGGCAATTGTAGCCTTTTAATGTTCTGTGTATTTGAAAAATTATCTGAAACTCTAGGCTATTGCGTAGAAAATCCACTGGTGAACTACGTTCCACTTTCCTTTGTTATTGTTCATGAAATAAGAAGAAGATCGTGCAAACTATCTACCGTACGAACACTTACCCAAACTAAAACTTTTCGCCATTTTTACCCTACTAATCTTATGTGTATCTGACAAATTATCTGAAACACTAGGCTATTGCATAGTGGGTTTGGGGTTTGGGGTTTAGGGGGGTTTAGGGGTTTAGGGGTTTAGGGTTGGGGTTTAGGGTTTAGGGTTTTGGGTTTGGGGTTGGGGTTTAGGGTTGGGGTTTGGGTTTAGGGGTTAGGGTTTAGGGGTTAGGGTTTAGGGTTTCGGGTTTAGGGTTTAGGGTTTAGGGTTAGGGTTTAGGGTTTGGGGTTTGGGGTTTAGGGTTTGGGGTTTGGGGTTTGGGGTTGGGGTTTAGGGGTTTGGGGTTTGGGGTTTGGGGTTTGGGGTTTGGGGTTTGGGGTTGGGGTTTGGGGTTTGGGGGTTTGGGGTTTTGGGGTTAGGGGTTTGGGGTTAGGGGTTTGGGGTTTAGGGTTTAGGGGTTTAGGGTTTAGGGTTTTAGGGTTTTAGGGTTTAGGGTTTAGGGGTTTTAGGGTTTAGGGTTTAGGGGTTTAGGGTTTAGGGTTTTAGGGGTTTAGGGTTTAGGGTTTTTAGGGTTTAGGGTTTAGGGTTTAGGGTTTTAGGGTTTTAGGGTTTAGGGTTTAGGGTTTAGGGTTTTAGGGTTTAGGGTTTAGGGTTTAGGGTTTAGGGTTTAGGGTTTAGGGTTTAGGGTTTAGGGTTTAGGGTTTAGGGTTTAGGGTTTAGGGTTTAGGGTTTAGGGTTTAGGGTTTAGGGTTTAGGGTTTAGGGTTTAGGGTTTAGGGTTTAGGGTTTAGGGTTTAGGGTTTAGGGTTTAGGGTTTAGGGTTTAGGGTTTAGGGTTTAGGGTTTAGGGTTTAGGGTTTAGGGTTTAGGGTTTAGGGTTTAGGGTTTAGGGTTTAGGGTTTAGGGTTTAGGGTTTAGGGTTTAGGGTTTAGGGTTTAGGGTTTAGGGTTTAGGGTTTAGGGTTTAGGGTTTAGGGTTTAGGGTTTAGGGTTTAGGGTTTAGGGTTTAGGGTTTAGGGTTTAGGGTTTAGGGTTTAGGGTTTAGGG
>JAGVVM010020221.1:0-16700 GCA_019149425.1 Psidium friedrichsthalianum
TTGGAAATATGTTTGATGCTAATATGACCTAGCTTTCTGTGCCACAACTCAGAATCATCCTTAATAGAGATTAGACATTTGATGTCTTCAGATTCAACGTTCAGAAGGTAAATATTTCCATGTCGGTAACCAGTGAAGGTTTGTTTCTTGTCTTTGCTATACCTGTGCATTTCATATCTTGAAAAGAGATGCAATAACCAGAGTCACATAGTTGACTTACTGATATGAGATTATACTTTAATCCCTTGACAAGTGAGACATCATTGATCGTTAGACATCCTATCTTCACGGTTCCATGTCCAATTACTTTTCCTTTGTTCTTTCCTCCGAATGACACAGTTCTTCCATCGTATTTTGAAAGAGTAATGAATCTTCCTGGATCACCTGTCATGTGACTCGAGTAGCCACTATCCAAGAACCATTTGTCTTTCCTTTTCGAGGTACCTGCAAGGAAAAGTAAGCTCACTATTTCTTTGGTACCATGTCTTCTTGGGTCCACTTGTGTTAGTCGAGACAATTCCATTTTTCTTTACAGGTCTCCAAATCATCATGCAATTATCCTTAATATGATTTTTGGCGCCACAATTGATACATTGCCTTGCATAAACAGATTTTGCGAATTGCCTTACGAAATGCTGTTGATATGCAAATTTAGAAGGTTTTCTGGAGATCCTTTTATTTGATTCTGGAAATCTATTTTTGAAATCTCCTTCCTTTTAAAACCAAGACAGATTTGTTCCATAAGGAACTTGTTTGGAAATTATATTTTCCAGATTTTTTGATCCTTGATTGAATCTCTTTGAAATATTTTCAATATCTGCTTTTAAGGAAATGTTTTCTTTTAAAACTGAATCACGATTTTCTCAAATCAGATTAAATTCGCTTTCAAGAAAACTAATTTTATTTGATTGAGATTCATTCTGTTGTTTTAACGATGAGTTTTCCTTTTTAAACCAGAAACCATTTTAAGAGCTTCTTTGTAATTCGAACAGAGTTCTTCAATATAATCAGAAACTTCATCAGGTACTTCAGAAGCACATACCTCTGTTTCTGAGTCTGAATCTGAGTCTGCATCTGAATCGGATTTTGCCATGAGACACAAGTTCGCATAGTCTTCATCACTGTCTTCTGAATCACTCAGTGTTTCTGCTTTTAATGCCTTTTTGTATTTCTCATACTTGACCTTGTCCTTTTTCAGAAGTGGACACTTTGGTTTTATATGACCAACCTTTTTGCAATGAAAGCATACTATGTCTTTGTTTTCCTGTCTATCGCTGCTTGACTGATCAGGTAGTTTGAATGATCTTTTGCCTTTGAAGTTCCTTCCTTTCCGAGCCATTTTTCTGAACTTCTTCACTAGGAGTGTGAGTTCTTCATCGTCGTCATCTTCATTATCTGAATCTGACATTTCACCCTGTATTTCAGATCTTAAGGCAATAGATTTTTACCTTTGGAATCCTTTGTCTTATTGACACGTTCGGCTTCATAAGATTGCAGAGTTCCCACAAGCTCATCAATGGATAGAGGTCTGATTGTTTGACACTTTGTATTGATGGTTTGACGTAGTTCCACTCATCAGTGAGTCCTCGAAGAATCTTCCTGACTTGCATAGGTTCTGCCACTAGAGCACCTTGTCTTTGCTAGACCACTTGCTAGTATCTGAAATCTATCAATCATGTCAGCAATTGATTCATCAGATTTCATTTTAAATGCTTCATAATCACTTAGCAACATGCTAAGGTTGGTTTCTTTCACTCTGTCTGTTCCTTGATATGTAACGTGAAGTCTATCCCATATAACTTTTGATGATTCTTCTTCTGCAACACGATTGTATAAAGGAGTAGATAAAACACAAAAGAGAGCATGCACTGCTTTGGAGTCAAGATTTCATCTCCTTGCTCTTTCAGTATCTGTCAGAGTTGCTGTGGCATTGGTGTTGTTGTTTGTCTCATCTCCAGTTGAAGGAGTTGCTGTGACAGTGGGTACAACTCCGTTAACAACAACATCCCACATTAATTCGTCTGATGCTTTGAAGAACACTTCATTTTATTGCCCACATATTGTAATCTTTTCCATCGAAGTATGGTGGCTTGTTGCTGTAGTGTGAATCAGCTGCTCCTACATTATTGATGCTAGACATCCTAGATCGTTAGCTCTGAAGTAAAAACACTCCAAAATATGAGCAACCTGCTCTGATACCAATTGTTGATCTAGCAATATCACCTAGAGGGGGGTGAATAGGTGATTTAAAACAATTTTGATGATAAGATGCGGAATTAAAATCAAATCAAACTGTATGCAGAATCTGAATCTGAACAAGTGTATTTAGTGATTCTGATCGTGAACAATTTATGAATCTGAATGCAAATATGCAACTTCTGAGCATGCAGATTCTGAATGCTAACGCTGGCGTACAAAACACAAAGATCAAAGTTATGAGATAGAGAAACTTGCACACAACAGTTATAGTGGTTCGGCTTATATCAAGCCTACGTCCACTCTCCCACGCTGACAGCCGATAGGCTGATTTCCACTATGTATAAATGGGATTACAAGAACTTGTATGCTCTCACACAAAGAACAGAATAGCCTCTCAACACATGTAAGTGGTGTCTCTCGTGTACAAAGAGAATAGTCGCAAGCTTGAATCGCTCAAAGCTTTGGAATTTCAGTTCATCTCACTACTCAATCGTCTTCGTTGATCCTCTTTTATACTCCTCTAACCTTGAACTAGCCGTTGGTCAAGGTGTCCCAAGGATCGCTCCTCAATCATTGATTAATCGTCATTAATCTTGATTGACGGAGACTGTATCAGAAAGAATCATCTAGCCGTTGTAGCAGAGTTTGAACGCTTCAGAGTCAGTCGCCCATACAACCGAGACTTCAGCTTTCTATAAGTAGAGTCAATCCAATCTTCAATATTCTTTGTATATGGAAGGTGTCATCCAACTGTAGATATTCTCCTGATTTATGGGACAAGAATCCGGTCAATCAAATCACACAAACTTCCATAAATATCCTAGCCATCTCGGAAACCTGCTATACGTGGGTCTTCAGAGTCTCTTATAAGACTGAGTCTGAAATTGTGTCTGAACATACTTCAGAGTCAGTTTACAACTGAAGTTCCTCTGATTCACTTCAGAGTTAAGTAGCAATTTTTGCTTCTGGATGATCCTTGCTGACGAGTCACAAAAATCTCTAGCCCATAAGTATTCAGATGCAGCTTCCTTGAAGTTTAAACGAACTCCTCTTCATCTGAAGGCTTCAGAGATAACGCTCTTCCTTCTGACATATTCAGAGGCAGTTCCTCTTTTATCTGAACACTTTTACTTCTACAGACTTAGAAGTAGATATATGATATCTCTTGAATCTGAACATCAGATCTGGATCCATATGAGCTTCTTTTCACAAACTCATCTCTGTAAAAGCAATTTCAATATATTAACTTAATTCAAAAATGGAAAAGGAAAGTTTTTTCGGAGTCAAAACATTCAGAGAAACAAACTTTCTCAATACAGGTAAGTTTCCTTAGCCCTTTGCAATGCTGCCTGAGGAAGGAATTGAATTGTTATGCTTTGAAATGCATGTTTAGGCCGCTATTGTTGTTCTCTGTGCGAGCTTGATTAGCTTTGATTGAACCTTTAGATTTGACTAGGTTTTAGATATGTTAATCTAGAGTTCTCAAGCTTTCGATCAAGTTCTTGATCAATGATTTTGGTTAAGGTTTCACCATTGATCGATGTTGAAGAATTCTTGGCCGTCTGTTTGACGGCCTCTCGAGGAAGAAGACGAAGACCAGTCAACATCTAATGTGGCGCCACATGGTATGACACGTGGCGTCCACATCAGTGTAGATTGTTTTTTTTTTGGTAAAGAATTTGTTTTTGGTAAAGCACATAAGTGCAAACTGTTATTTTGTGTATTTTTTTAAAATATATAAATAATAAAATAAAACCAGATCAGATAGTGGAGGTAGAACCACGTGTCATGATATGAGATTTTTTGCAATAAGAAGTAGATTTTTAAAAAATAAAATGATTTTTGGATTATAAAACCATTTTTAGATTTTAAAAAAATAAAATGACTAGGATCAACTGAGTTATTCGATCAAAGCCGTAGGAATTAGTATGCAGATCGAATGGTTGAGAGTTAGTCTCTCTATTCGATTTCAGCTATTGATTTTAGTAATTACATTGGACAGTTTAGATTGAGTCATAGGTTTGACTGTGGCTGTTAGTGTTAGTTGCTTGATCCAAGCATTGAGGAGTGACCACATGGGCAATTTTGTGCCATCAAATTAGCTAGTTATAATAAAACACTCAGAAAATACAAAAAATTTAGAAAAATTAGAAAATAGTAATAATAAATTCAAAAACTACATCGTTTAGGCCCGTTTTAACTCACATGGGTTTAGACTGGGTCTTCGGTTTTGTGGACCAGGTCAACCTGACCCTGGTCTGAAAATTTAAATAAAATATAATAAAAAAGAAAATATTTTAAAAATCCAAAAAAAATTCACTAAAAAATTCTAAAAAATTCTAAAAAATCATAAAAATTAGAAAAATTCCCAAAAATAATGAAAAATAGGAAATGACCATATTCAAATGGTTGAATTATTTTCATGATTTTGGGTTCCCAAGCCTTGAAAAATGATCGTTTTGCCCATGTAGTTAATTTGACCCAAACTTTTCCAAACTATCCTTGAGCCTAATTGGTGTATTCTCTAAGCCCCTAAGGCTCTATTAGGCTTGCCATGTGGGCACTTGAGTGATGATTTGATGTGATTTATCCCAACGTACTAATTCATTGATCTACACACTTTAATTACTAATTGTTTCTATAGGATAGTTAATCCCCCACCTATATGAACCCCTTAGACTTTAGGACTTACCTCACCCAAAGAAAAAACATATGTATGAATCTGTAGGTTAGAAAATCATTCAACTTAAGTACCAAAAACGTGTCGACTGAAAAGTCAAGGAAACTAAACCTCGAACCCACTTCTCTAGTTTTCGCAAAATTGAATGGTCTCTCTTAATCGCAGAATAAGCTTCCCGATCTACCCTCCAAAAATGATTGACGGTGACTATGATGGTATGTACACTTGTTGACACCTGATTTTAATCACATTTTCTCTTCAAAATTAATAGAAAATCCATAAAATTCATAAAATTAAAAAATAAACTTTGGGGACCTTGGCCAAGCCTAGGAAACCATCTTTGAACAAAAATGATTTTTCATATTTTTTGCATTTTTTTAAATATTTTTTAGAAACTAGAAAAATATTTGAAAATTTATAAAAAAAATAATAATAGCATTTGAGGCCACAAAAATATGAAAAAATAGTCAATATTTTTATTTTAATTTTCTCTTCATTTTGGCCAAAGAAAATTTGCAAAAATTAATATGAAATAGGAATTACTTTATTAATCCCATTTTTCAGATTAATTGAGAAAAAAATTATAGAAAATTCATTTTAGCTCCGCAATTTTTTATTTCTGCATTTCTGGAGTCGTGACATTGTCCTCTAATAGCCGAAATTTTTCAATGGTCTGATGGTGTATTTTTCATTGTTACGTTCGATTTTCTGAATTCAATTTATCATTTGTTCGGAACCAGAGCTTGAGTGGCGGCATTTCTTTGTTAGAGGCCCTCTACCTCAGATATCGCGGCGAGTCTTCCAAGGAAGAGGAGGATGGCATGAAAATGTGAAGCTTTCCCAGCTTAGAAGCCTGGAGCAAATACATTTGAACGAGAACAAGTTGAAGAAGATATTTTACCCTAGCAAAGATTCAATCGGCAGAAGGCTGAATCAATACGACATTCATAATGAGAGCTTTAAGCCATTCCAAATTTACGATGTCTTTTCTGGGGAACAATTGCATTGAAGATCTGGAATCTCTCCACTCACTGAACTATTTCCCTAAGCTAGTGGACATTAGGCTTTCTGAAAATCCAATCACTGATCCTGCAAAAGGTGGCGTCCCAAGATTTGTCTTGGTTGCTCATTTAGCAAGAGTTGAAGTACTAAACGGGAGGAAATGCTAGAACTTCCATCATCTGCACAATAAGTCCTGCCCGAAGTCATGTTGAACAGTCATGAAATACACTATTGTTTGCAAGTTGTGCTAAAGAGGTGGCAGATTTAGCTAGACTAAATCATGACAATACAGGAAGATTATTGGGCTATTGCAAGAAAGCAAGCCATTCACACGGGTGCTTGTTTTTGAGTATGCATCATATGGAACACTTTATGAATACGTTCATTATGAACAAGGCTGCCAATTATCCTGGACACGGCGTATGAAAATAGTCTTGGGCATTGCTCGTGAGTTGAACGGTCCTGAGATTGCCGTAATATCGCTTTGCATCAAAGAAGAGTAACGGACAAGTCAAAACCTAGTCGAAAGCATAACCTGCAGCCCAGATATTCCGTGATCAACCTCGGATAGCTCGTGAAGATCCTTATGTATCTGTTGATAAGCATAGGAGAACACCCTTGCGAATTCTATCTGCACTTAAAAAGTTCATAGAGCAAAGAGAGTTGAAATCTGAGGCGCAAGATGGGATGTTCCACGTCAAAGCTTGATAATGAAGAAGCGGTCCAGCTATGTAAGGATCGGAAGTGATTCATTAAAGAGGCTATTGAGAAGAGAACTCAATTTGCTACTGGGCATATAGCTTACTTTCAGTCCTTGAAAAGAGTTTCAGTTGCTCTTAAGGATTACATTGAAGAGGATGAACCACGAGAGTTCTTTCTGGGTTCGTTTTGTTAAGGAAGTTGTCTCTCTAAATGTTTTGACTCTGACAAAACTTTCCATTTCCATTTTGAATTAAGTTAATATATTGAAATTGCTTTTGTAGAGATGAGTTTGTGAAAAGAAGCTCATATGGATCCAGATCTGATTCAAGAGAAAGATGTCATCTATCTACTTCTAAGTCCGTAGAAGTAAAGTGTTCAGATAAAAGAGGAACTGCCTCTGAATACGTCAGAAGGAAGAGCGTTGTCTTTGAAGCCTTCAGATGAAGAAGAATTCCGTTTAAAGACTTCAAGGAAGTTGCATCTGAATACTTATGGGCTAGAAGATTTTTGTGACTCGTCAGCAAGGATCCTCCAGAAGCAAAAATCGCTACTTAACTCTGAAGTGAATCAGAGGAAGTTCAGTTGTAAACTGACTCTGAAGTATGTTCAGACACAATTTCAGACTCAGTCTTATAAGAGACTCTGAAGACCCACGTATGGCAGGTTTCCGAGATGGCTAGGATATTTGTGGAAGTTTGTGTGATTTGATTGACCGATTCTTGTCCCATCAAATCAGGAGAATATCTACAGTTGGATGACACCTTCCATATACAAAGAATATTGAAGATTGGATTGACTCTACTTATGGAAAGCCGAAGTCTCAGTTGTATGGGCGACTGACTCTGAAGCGTTCAAACTTTGCTACAGCGGCTAGAAGATCTTCTCTGATACAGTCTCCGTCAATCAAGATTGATAACGATAATCAATGATTGAGGAGCGATCCTTGGGACACCTTGACCAAGGGCTAGTTCAAGGTTAGAGGAGTATAAAAGAGGATCAACGAAGACGATTGGCAAAGGACATGAACCGAAAATTCCAAAGCTTTGAGCGATTCAACTTGCGACTATTCTCTTGTACACGAGAGACACCACTTACATGTGTTGAGAGGCTATTATGTTCTTCGTGTGAGAAGCATACAAATTCTTGTAATCCTCATTTATACATAGTGGAAATCAGCCTATCGGCTGTCAGCGTGGGAGAGTGGACGTAGGCTTGATATAAGCCGAACCACTATAACTGTTGTGTGCAAGTTTCTCTATCTCATAACTCTGATCTTTGTGTTTTGCACGCCAGCGTTAGTATTCAGAATCTGCATGCTCAGAAGTTGCATATTTGCATTCAGATTCATAAATTGTTCACGATCAGAATCATTAAATACACTTGTTCAGATTCAGATTCTGCATACAGTTTGATTTGACTTTTAATTCTGCATCTTAT
This sequence comes from Psidium friedrichsthalianum, assembly GCA_019149425.1. Taxonomy (NCBI): domain Eukaryota; kingdom Viridiplantae; phylum Streptophyta; class Magnoliopsida; order Myrtales; family Myrtaceae; genus Psidium; species Psidium friedrichsthalianum. The sequence goes on from JAGVVM010020221.1 coordinate 8,021, forward strand.
CATCAAAATTGTTTTAATCACCTATTCACCCCCCTCTAGGTGATATTGCTAGATTCAACACGTTTTCAACCCCAATGTTTACACCAATAAAGAAGAGAGCAAGATTTCATGGATTTGATGCTGAAACGCCATCAAAGGTGTCAAGTTTCTAGATTTTGATGCTGATACAGTTACTAAGGCAACTTTCAACAAACCTAAAATAGCATAGACAAGTGACATACAACATCAACGGGCATTAGCATTAAATTTACAAAGCATTCACTTTACCATGTATATATATTCAATTTACAAAGAATTCTTGTGAAGATCAAAGTAACCACCTTGATAACAAACCTAAAAAAATTTTCAACAAACATAATCAAGTGAGATTACCAAGTTCGATGAAGCATTTCAAATGTTACAAAACAAAAAAAAATGCGACAACCAATAGAAGAAGCAGAGAATTTTTGTTCTCAAATACATCTAAGCAATATGCCCCAAGAATTCAGCCAACTAACATATAGACAACATATTTTAATATTGAAAAAACTAAATAAGAAATCCAAAAAGGGCTAGCCGAGTAATATTTCCACCACTGTTTTTGTCCTTCACATCACCATATTTTTAGATGCCACATAAGTAAAACTTTTCATACTAGGGAAGACTTACAAACACTATAAACTGCAACAATCGTGGAAAGGTTAGAACCACCAATCACCATCTAAATCGGTAATGCGGCAATTGAAATAGTGTGGGGAATAGGCCAATTGCAATTAATTTTAGAAATTTCCAATGAAATCATTCACGCAATATGACCTTTTACAGACATTCACGAAATACAATGAGGTTAATATGGAAAATAAGAAGGTGTAGAGACCTAAACATTATGACCGCACAACTATAACCAAAAGCTCAACTTTGTACCTATGCAGAATACTTCTCTTCTAGGTTCCCCACTGTTGTGCTTTCTTTTGTCTCTTTTGCACTCCTAAGGGTTCTTCTCAAGCCTAGAACTATAAACAAGTTGGTCAAATTGAGCAGTGATTCAACAACTTCATGTAACCAATGTACATTAGATAAAGAAGTACCATACTACACTTTTACTGTCCCATTTTGCATGAAGATAAGGCAAAAAGTTAACATCAGACATCAATATATCTTCAAGAGATAATGCCAATTAACAGAAATGAAGGGAGAAACTACCATGTATTCTGGCTAGGACTTCTCTATTGAGGTGAAGTCATGAAATATGAGATGAAGAAATCAGTCCAATGGAATTCAAACCAACTAAAGCACGGTTAAACTAGGCCTCATAAACTAAACAATGTATCATGCTGAACTCAACCAATTGGTGAAAGAATCCTAAGGAAGCTCATATGGAGTAGCCCCAAGGATCGGTTTTCTCCATCCATGTGCCCGACCAGTTGCGATGATCCGCTGCATTGATAAGGCAAAGCAGGGGGATGAAGGTCCTTATAAGCCCAACTACAGAAACATGAAACTAGTTAATCTCAAGCACCACAGAGTTGCCTCTAGTACATATGATTTTTTAGTCTCAACGACATATAGTCCACAGGAGCTATTCATGACCCCAACAAGAACACAACTGAAATACTCCTTCGCGACTTGGGGCGTCGACCCTACTGACGAATGTGACTAATCCCATCAAATGATACCAGTTTGCTCATCCCGCCGCTGAGTAATTATCGGGGTGATCTCCTGACAATTCTCCATGGGATCTTGACCAAATCGACAACTCTCAAAGGTTACTAACAAAGAACTTGACTGTAACTATTGTAGATTCAGCAATAACAAACAACCACTGAATAATCTGAGTAACTGGTACATGTTCATCTATGTAAATTCTCAAAGCACTTATTAAACCAGGCTCCCGCAAAAACATAGACACTAAAATGACTAAACAGCAAGTACAACACTCTTAGAGATAATCGCAGGCTCGTAATGCTTTCACGATGTAGCTAAGAATGTTTCTATGCCATATGAAAGGATCACAAGGTGTAAAACTTCTTTCAGCAAACACAAGTGAGAGTTAACAAAGTGCAATTAACTGATCCCAAGCAAAGAGGTGGACCACCACGTCATCTCGATAAAATTACCTAATCTACTGACTGCCTGAACCAAACTAGAGACGAAACTATAGCACAACATGTATCTTTGTTGATACCTAGAGCTTGCCATCATTGGAATCTTCTTGGATAGATGATGGCAAGGAACGAGGAGCTTCTGCATTAGAAATGTTTCCACATCCCATTTTTTACAGAGTATTTGCTAGTGGGTCGCCAGAGGAGATGTAAGAGTAATTGACCTAGGCTATTATAATGTCTTGAAACAATCTCTAAGGATGTGAAAGTTAACTCTCTCAACACTGGCACGTTGAAATCTACTTCCATCAAGAACTCAAAATTGTTCAATCACGGTACTCATGGACTTTGCAAAAAGAAAAACAAAATTCACAAATCATCCCTATCCAGATCGTGTTTTAGTACATAAAATCAATCACAACCAACAGACAATTGAACGTATGAACTTATAAACATCACATTAGACTACTAATCCATACTTGGAGTGGTCCAAAGTCCATCCGATTCTTGAAGATTAACCAGAAGGTGGAGCAAAGCAATTTCTTGAAGATTATCAACTCATGATACAACCCGACTGGCCAAGTGCCACAATGCAAGCCTAAAAAGCGATTCATTATTACATGACTCATGTGAGCCCAATGCCATGCGATCTTAGGACAATGTGGGCTCTCACCTCGTCCAAACTGTAAAATCAAGATGAGCTCGCACGCAATCGAGATTATGCCAGATCGAACCATCCCAAATCGAACCACCCGTGCTCGGATTACATCACGTAAGAAAAGAAACCATCACATTCAAGTGCCATCACAAATAAAGAACAATCCACTTATGGTCTGGAAACAAATTTCTGCATATACAGCAATACAACGACACCCAATTAACTCATGCACACACTCTCATCGAGGAAACGAAATATCGTCAAAGGCGGAAAGGAATAATTAAGTGAACCCCCAACAAAATGAGAAGTCGGAAAAGGCGGGAAACAGATTGTACCTTCACCGCAATTACGCAAAGAAAGAGAGATCCTCCTCCCACCGTGATGATGATTCACCGAAAAATTTTGTCAAGCTACATTTGAGTTGGCAACAGTCAGTTTACAAGTTTAGAACAAGGGACAGAGGCGCATCCCAACAATTACTGAGGTCATGATTCTAGGAGTGGAATAGACATGCAGCTTAATTCTATCTACAAGAGATACGGTACGAAATATGAAACGAATTTCAAAGAGCAAATCTAGGATCTTTGGACACTCTGGGTTCTGAAACTGACCATACTATTCTCTTCCAATTCCTAAACTCATTAACTAAGATTATGTAAGAGAAACCTTTTATGCCACTGTACACATTTAATTATAGCAGAACCACAAATCTGGCGGCAAACTTCTTTTCGTCTGTTTCCACGGTACGCATGTTGATCAATGTTGTAACTGTCCATGAAATTGCCATACAATTAGGTAATAGACCAGTGTATTGGGGAGACAGACATGGGCAGAATCTCAATGAACACACAGACTCAGTATACATAAGTGTTACTACCACCCGCGCTCTGTTTATAATTCTCCACAAAAATTTTCAGCTGAAAAGAGTAAAACAAAATTCTTATGTATGTGGAGAGGATTAACCAAATCAGTTAATACCTCATTTATTTGAATAGACTGGACACTTGAAAGTAACATTTAAAATCATGGGTAGACTTCCTCTTAATGACCATTTTAAACCTTATTCTATCAATTCAGACACAAAGAAGTGACCAGACGCTACAAAACTACAAACATAAATTGCACCGGCAATTGCAAATTGCACCGGCAATTGCAAATTGCACAGCCCAAAGCATTGAAACAGTTGCTCACACCCTCCAAAAGCTACGACAATAAGGACAATTTCTCACCAAAATCGAAGTATTTTTTAGAAAAAAGCAGACAACTTTAATAACCGAGACAGACAGGAGACCAATGGGGCAATGATGCAGAGACACAGGGTCAAAGGCCCGAGTTTGGGTTTCCCGCGAGATTACCTGGCAAGCCCCAAGGATCGGTCCCAAACACATCGAGCTCAGGAATCACGGAAGCGGGCAATGGAACGGCCAGAACATGGGAGAGAGAGAGCACGGAGTCGTCGCTGGCCGTGAGACGGGGAAAAAAGAGAAGAGTTCTCGGTCGCGAGTGGAAAGAGATGGAGAGAGGAGAGCGGAATCGCCGGTCGACGGAGCGTGAAGGGAGGGAGCGAGAGCAGAGCGGGAAGGAACCGAGCGTGCGAGGCTTTTCTTCTTCTCTCTGCAGAGAAGAGGAGAGGAAAACAAGAGGAGAGAAAACGGGACGAGAGAAATCTGATGAGAGGAGAGAGGAAATGTAGGTTTTTTTTGTTTTTTTTTCAAATCCGCATCTGCTTCTTCCCGCTGAAAATTGGGGCTAAATTCATCCGGATGACATGGCGCAATCTCGGCCGTCGAATTTAAATGGACGGCCGAGATTGCTTCTATGTCACCCCTGCCATAGAATAGCTATGGCAGGGGATCCCGTTCCAGTGAAAACAGGGTGAGAGCGAGCAATAGAGGAGGGAGGGAGGGAGGGAAAAACCTTGTAAATTTTTTCTACGGAGTGTACGATTTCCGGAGAGGAAGATGTTGAGAGAGAGAGAATCTCCCTAAAAAAACGTCACCGTTTTGTCAGCCCTTGCCACATAAAACGAAAAGTATGTCACGTAAAATTTCAACTCTTTCTAATCCAAAAACATGATTTAAAAACCTGCATAGGACGAATTGCTGAAATGAGTATTCAAGTGAACATTTTCATACCGATGCAGCACTTAAGTGAGATGCATACGAAAGTTATTACACTTTTAAATTTTTTTTTCCAATAAAAATAAAATAAACGACACTAACTTGTATGTATTGTTCCCATTTCGATGCTCAATTTGTAAAATCAGCAGATGGATAGTTTTTAAAATGCTCCAACTGTGAGGAATTCGGGAGTCTAAAAGCGAAATTGTCCAATAGAGAGAAGTATGTAAAACTCGTTTTTTAGACTTTGACCACATGGGTCAACAAAATAATCATTCTCTCCTCTAGTCAAACGCATACTATTGAATACCGAGGGCTAACATTAGAACGGAAAAATGACATCACAAGTATAATAATTTTCATAAAGCACTTCTTTAAGTGTTATAACTTTTTTTGACTACTTAAATACCATAATACTTTTTCCTAACCGCTTGAATGCTATATAATTTTTTCAATTGCTCTCTTGAAATGCCATAATTTTTTTTAAGCATTCTCAACAAGTGTCATGCCACGTCGGATTTTGGCACTTATCTAAACGTATTTAAAAAGTTATGTCACTTAGGTGATCTATTGAAAGTTATGACACTTAACTGAACATTTTTTTTTAGAAGTGATGGCTTGAAAAAATTATGACATTCAAGTGAGTGTCGATGAAAGTTTTAACACTTCCTTGTCCCCCTTAGCAGTCGAAACCCTACCTTTGTAATCACTTACCCGACCAAAAAAATCCTTATTGTAAGATCTAATAAAGATTGGAAATTGATTTGCAAGTCAGTTTATGTCCATCTAAGATTATGAAAATGGAATAATTCAGGAAAATGATTTTTTTTTTTGGATAAGTGTATTAGAAGTCGTAAAACTTGTTACCGAAGTTCGATTAAGTCCTAAAGTTTTCAAAAAATGTAATTAAATTATAAAACTTGTTAAATTGGTGCAACCAAATCCTTCTATTAACTTTGACAAACAAAAAAATCCTTCTATTAATACTGTCAATTTGGCTAATAAAAAATGATGACGTGACATTCTCAAATTATTTTCTCTCTTACATGAATTTTTTTGGTTATTTTCTTCTTTAGATCTTACTTAAATTAGATTAAAATGTGAAAATTGAAAAAGTTTTAAAGAAACAAAAAAGGAAAAAAGAAAGAACTGTATGCCCTTGCCAGCGGTGCCCATCGCCAGAGAGGTCGGCAGAGGTTGTCGACCTTGGGCGAGAGTGGCCCCTCGCCAGCCCTATTGCCTACCAATGAGGGTCCTTTCGTTTTTTTTTTTTCAATTTGGTTTCTTTAAATAAAAATTTAACATAATAAGATTTGAAGAAAAAAAATAAAAATTCTCACATAAGATAGAGAAAATAATTACAAAAGGATGTTACGTCAGCATTTTTTATTGGTCAAAAGTATGTTGTTAATTGAAAATTTTGATTACATTAATTGGATAAACTTTAGGACTCGTGTACACATTTTAAAAGTTTTAAAATTTAATCGCTTTTATAATTTATAATGTAATTATTTTTTGATGCAAGAGGAAAATGGCTGATCAATGATCAACTGTTGCTGCAAAACAAGCAGTCATGGCAATCTTGTAAATACCAATGAACGGAAGGCAGATTTGGCAATTCACAAATTCCCCGAAGCCAACTCGGCGTCTCGTCTCGTCTTCTTCCTCCGGACTACCCCCAGTCGTCGGCGGAGCCTCATTAGCATATTTTTTGTGTTTTTTTTTGTCCAAAACCGAAATCTCTCACCCACTCCCAGAGAGAGAGAGAGATCATCGTCACCATCACCGAGATCGGATTTGACATAGAGATAGATCACTTCGACCCCATTCGATCGATATACGGAATTCGAAACCTCAGACCATGTCTTCGGAGATGTCGAGCATGGATCCCGAAGGCATCGACGGCGTCCGCATGAGCTGGAACGTGTGGCCGCGCACGAAGGTCGAGGCCAGCAAGTGCGTGATCCCGCTCGCCGCCTGCATCGCCCCCCTCCGCCCCCACCCCGACATCCCCACGCTCCCCTACGCGCCGCTCCGCTGCAAGACCTGCTCCGCCGTCCTCAACCCCTTCTCCCGGGTCGACTTCGCCGCCAAGATCTGGATCTGCCCCTTCTGCTACCAGCGCAACCACTTCCCTCCCCACTACGCCGCCATCTCTGACACCAACCTCCCCGGCGAGCTCTACGCCCAATACACCACAATTCAGTACTCTCTCCCCTCCATGAACCCTAGCAACCCCAACGATCCGCAGTCCCGTGCCTCCCCCGTCTTCATCTTCGTTCTCGACACCTGCATGATCGAGGAGGAATTGGGCTTCGCCAAGTCAGCCCTCAAGCAGGCGATCGGGTTGTTGCCAGATAACGCCCTCGTCGGGTTCGTCTCCTTCGGGACACAGGTCCAGGTCCACGAGTTGGGGTTCTCTGAGATGTCTAAAGTTTATGTCTTTCGAGGTAGTAAGGAGATCGCAAAAGAGCAGGTCTTGGAGCAGCTGGGTCTGGGGGTTTCTGCGCGTAGTCGGGTGGGTGGTGCTGGTTTCCAGAAGGGGATGGTGCAAAATGGGTACCCAGGAGGTTCTGGTGTTACCGGTTCTTGTTGCCTGCATCCGAGTGCGAGTACACGCTCGATTCGGTGCGTTCTTCGTGCTTTAGCAGTCGGAATTATGGGTGAATCATTTATTGATCGATTGAGTTTGGTGGTTGTTTTGCAGTTGTTGGATGAATTGCAGACGGATCAGTGGCCTGTTGCGCCAGGTAATCGGGCCGCACGCTGCACCGGAGTTGCATTGAGTGTTGCAGCCGGATTAGTTGGGGCTTGTCTGCCTGGGACCGGAGCTCGGATAATTGCTTTGGTTGGAGGACCGTGCACTGAAGGACCGGGCACGGTGAGTTCATTCAGCCTTGTTTTTCCCATCACTTGTTGTCATTGCTTCAAGATATTTTGAGGCTGCACTAGATCCTTGTTAGGTGATTAGAGCGAGTCAATTTAGCCCTATAGCACGATACATCTCTAGGTGCTCGAGAGCCCAGAGGTATAGAAAAGAAAGTTGAGTTCTGTCAGTCACTATTTGCAGATGAAAATAAGAGCCAGACTTACTTGAGCTTATTGGCATGTGGGGATGGGTGGAATTCTCTTGTTTTCCAGTGACTTGATGGTTCACATAGTTCTTATGTTGCTCTAGTCAGTCTTTCTTATATTCTTACCTTGTATGAGGTCTGTGATTGATAATTACTGTTATTTGATTCATCCATGACATTAATCTGTTTATGATTGTATTAATCCTCTGTTCTGGTATTCTACCAATTTATCTAATTTCTTTTGCCGAATACATATTTCAATCTCCTGTGAGCATTGACAGTATATGTTGTTTATTACTAGGAGATCCCATGGTTGCATGCACCTCGATTTACATGGATAGAGATAGATTGAAGAAAAATGATGGTTTCTAGCAGTTGTTGAAACTCTGTCTACAAATATTTGCTCTTAGTATAAGTATAGATGATTTTTTTATTTTATTTTATTTGGTTTAAGGATGTTCTCTTATGTGATGAGAATTTCCTCAAATGTTGATTTTTTTATTTGCCTTTTTTTTTTTTGGGGGGGGGGGGGGGGGGGTTTGGTGGTGGTGGGGGGTGGAATTCTGGGGAGGAGGGACGATCATTCTGTTGGTTTTACTTTCTCATTATTCGTGTAGTGAATTAAGATCGGTTAATCATGCTGGATTTTACAGATTGTATCCAAAGACTTATCAGATCCTGTACGTTCACATAAAGATCTTGACAAAGATGCTGCACATATTTCAAGAAGGCAGTCAAATTTATGAA
>JAGVVM010020222.1:0-21418 GCA_019149425.1 Psidium friedrichsthalianum
AATGTGTACCTCGACACAACACTAAAGCTATCTATCTCGATACCTCAAATCGACCTCCAACTCTCCTTACGACAATCGACAAAAAGGTTACTAACACACTTGACTGTAACTATTGTAGATTCAGCAATAACAAACAACCACTGAATCTGAGTAACTGGTACATGTTCATCTATGTAAATTCTCAAAGCACTTATTAAACCAGGCTCCCGCAAAAACATAGACACTAAAATGACTAAACAGCAAGTACAACACTCTTAGAGATAATCGCAGGCTCGTAATGCTTTCACGATGTAGCTAAGAATGTTTCTATGCCATATGAAAGGATCACAAGGTGTAAAACTTCTTTCAGCAAACACAAGTGAGAGTTAACAAAGTGCAATTAACTGATCCCAAGCAAAGAGGTGGACCACCACGTCATCTCGATAAAATTACCTAATCTACTGACTGCCTGAACCAAACTAGAGACGAAACTATAGCACAACATGTATCTTTGTTGATACCTAGAGCTTGCCATCATTGGAATCTTCTTGGATAGATGATGGCAAGGAACGAGGAGCTTCTGCATTAGAAATGTTTCCACATCCCATTTTTTTACAGAGTATTTGCTATTGGGTCGCCAGAGGAGATGTAAGAGTAATTGACCTAGGCTATTATAATGTCTTGAAACAATCTCTAAGGATGTGAAAGTTAACTCTCTCAACACTGGCACGTTGAAATCTACTTCCATCAAGAACTCAAAATTGTTCAATCACGGTACTCATGGACTTTGCAAAAAGAAAACCAAAATTCACAAATCATCCCTATCCAGATCGTGTTTTAGTACATAAAATCAATCACAACCAACAGACAATTGAACGTATGAACTTATAAACATCACATTAGACTACTAATCCATACTTGGAGTGGTCCAAAGTCCATCCGATTCTTGAAGATTAACCAGAAGGTGGAGCAAAGCAATTTCTTGAAGATTATCAACTCATGATACAACCCGACTGGCCAAGTGCCACAATGCAAGCCTAAAAAGCGATTCATTATTACATGACTCATGTGAGCCCAATGCCATGCGATCTTAGGACAATGTGGGCTCTCACCTCGTCCAAACTGTAAAATCAAGATGAGCTCGCACGCAATCGAGATTATGCCAGATCGAACCATCCCAAATCGAACCACCCGTGCTCGGATTACATCACGTAAGAAAAGAAACCATCACATTCAAGTGCCATCACAAATAAAGAACAATCCACTTATGGTCTGGAAACAGATTTCTGCATATACAGCAATACAACGACACCCAATTAACTCATGCACACACTCTCATCGAGGAAACGAAATATCGTCAAAGGCGGAAAGGAATAATTAAGTGAACCCCCAACAAAATGAGAAGTCGGAAAAGGCGGGAAACAGATTGTACCTTCACCGCAATTACGCAAAGAAAGAGAGATCCTCCTCCCACCGTGATGATGATTCACCGAAAAATTTTGTCAAGCTACATTTGAGTTGGCAACAGTCAGTTTACAAGTTTAGAACAAGGGACAGAGGCGCATCCCAACAATTACTGAGGTCATGATTCTAGGAGTGGAATAGACATGCAGCTTAATTCTATCTACAAGAGATACGGTACGAAATATGAAACGAATTTCAAAGAGCAAATCTAGGATCTTTGGACACTCTGGGTTCTGAAACTGACCATACTATTCTCTTCCAATTCCTAAACTCATTAACTAAGATTATGTAAGAGAAACCTTTTATGCCACTGTACACATTTAATTATAGCAGAACCACAAATCTGGCGGCAAACTTCTTTTCGTCTGTTTCCACGGTACGCATGTTGATCAATGTTGTAACTGTCCATGAAATTGCCATACAATTAGGTAATAGACCAGTGTATTGGGGAGACAGACATGGGCAGAATCTCAATGAACACACAGACTCAGTATACATAAGTGTTACTACCACCCGCGCTCTGTTTATAATTCTCCACAAAAATTTTCAGCTGAAAAGAGTAAAACAAAATTCTTATGTATGTGGAGAGGATTAACCAAATCAGTTAATACCTCATTTATTTGAATAGACTGGACACTTGAAAGTAACATTTAAAATCATGGGTAGACTTCCTCTTAATGACCATTTTAAACCTTATTCTATCAATTCAGACACAAAGAAGTGACCAGACGCTACAAAACATAAATTGCACCGGCAATTGCAAATTGCACAGCCCAAAGCATTGAAACAGTTGCTCACACCCTCCAAAAGCTACGACAATAAGGACAATTTCTCACCAAAATCGAAGTATTTTTTAGAAAAAAGCAGACAACTTTAATACCGAGACAGACAGGAGACCAATGGGGCAATGATGCAGAGACATAGGGTCAAAGGCCCGAGTTTGGGTTTCCCGCGAGATTACCTGGCAAGCCCCAAGGATCGGTCCCGAACACATCGAGCTCAGGAATCACGGAAGCGGGCAATGGAACGGCCAGAACATGGGAGAGAGAGAGCACGGAGTCGTCGCTGGCCGTGAGACGGGGAAAAAAGAGAAGAGTTCTCGGTCGCGAGTGGAAAGAGATGGAGAGAGGAGAGCGGAATCGCCGGTCGACGGAGCGTGAAGGGAGGGAGCGAGAGCAGAGCGGAAAGGAACCGAGCGTGCGAGGCTTTTCTTCTTCTCTCTGCAGAGAAGAGGAGAGGAAAACAAGAGGAGAGAAAACGGGACGAGAGAAATCTGATGAGAGGAGAGAGGAAATGTAGGTTTTTTTGTTTTTTTTTCAAATCCGCATCTGCTTCTTCCCGCTGAAAATTGGGGCTAAATTCATCCGGATGACATGGCGCAATCTCGGCCGTCGAATTTAAATGGACGGCCGAGATTGCCTCTATGTCACCCCTGCCATAGAATAGCTATGGCAGGGGATCCCGTTCCAGTGAAAACAGGGTGAGAGCGAGCGATAGAGGAGGGAGGGAGGGAGGGAAAAACCTTGTAAATTTTTTCTACGGAGTGTACGATTTCCGGAGAGGAAGATGTTGAGAGAGAGAGAATCTCCCTAAAAAAACGTCACCGTTTTGTCAGCCCTTGCCACATAAAACGAAAAGTATTTCACGTAAAATTTCAACTCTTTCTAATCCAAAAACATGATTTAAAAACCTGCATAGGACGAATTGCTGAAATGAGTATTCAAGTGAACATTTTCATACCGATGCAGCACTTAAGTGAGATGCATACGAAAGTTATTACACTTTTAAATTTTTTTTTCCAATAAAAATAAAATAAACGACACTAACTTGTATGTATTGTTCCCATTTCGATGCTCAATTTGTAAAATCAGCAGATGGATAGTTTTTAAAATGCTCCAACTGTGAGGAATTCGGGAGTCTAAAAGCGAAATTGTCCAATAGAGAGAAGTATGTAAAACTCGTTTTTTAGACTTTGACCACATGGGTCAACAAAATAATCATTCTCTCCTCTAGTCAAACGCATACTATTGAATACCGAGGGCTAACATTAGAACGGAAAAATGACATCACAAGTATAATAATTTTCATAAAGCACTTCTTTAAGTGTTATAACTTTTTTTTGACTACTTAAATACCATAATACTTTTTCCTAACCGCTTGAATGCTATATAATTTTTTCAATTGCTCTCTTGAAATGCCATAATTTTTTTTAAGCATTCTCAACAAGTGTCATGCCACGTCGGATTTTGGCACTTATCTAAACGTATTTAAAAAGTTATGTCACTTAGGTGATCTATTGAAAGTTATGACACTTAATTGAACATTTTTTTTTAGAAGTGATGGCTTGAAAAAATTATGACATTCAAGTGAGTGTCGATGAAAGTTTTAACACTTCCTTGTCCCCCTTAGCAGTCGAAACCCTACCTTTGTAATCACTTACCCGACCAAAAATCCTTATTGTAAGATCTAATAAAGATTGGAAATTGATTTGCAAGTCAGTTTATGTCCATCTAAGATTATGAAAATGGAATAATTCAGGAAAATGATTTTTTTTTTTGGATAAGTGTATTAGAAGTCGTAAAACTTGTTACCGAAGTTCGATTAAGTCCTAAAGTTTTCAAAAAATGTAATTAAATTATAAAACTTGTTAAATTGGTGCAACCAAATCCTTCTATTAACTTTGACAAACAAAAAAAATCCTTCTATTAATACTGTCAATTTGGCTAATAAAAAATGATGACGTGACATTCTCAAATTATTTTCTCTCTTACATGAATTTTTTTTTTGGTTATTTTCTTCTTTAGATCTTACTTAAATTAGATTAAAATGTGAAAATTGAAAAAGTTTTAAAGAAACAAAAAAGGAAAAAAAGAAAGAACTGTATGCCCTTGCCAGCGGTGCCCATCGCCAGAGAGGTCGGCAGAGGTTGTCGACCTTGGGCGAGAGTGGCCCCTCGCCAGCCCTATTGCCTACCAATGAGGGTCCTTTCGTTTTTTTTTTTTCAATTTGGTTTCTTTAAATAAAAATTTAACATAATAAGATTTGAAGAAAAAAAATAAAAATTCTCACATAAGATAGAGAAAATAATTACAAAAGGATGTTACGTCAGCATTTTTTATTGGTCAAAAGTATGTTGTTAATTGAAAATTTTGATTACATTAATTGGATAAACTTTAGGAATCGTGTACACTTTTTAAAAGTTTTAAAATTTAATCGCTTTTATAATTTATAATGTAATTATTTTTTGATGCAAGAGGAAAATGGCTGATCAATGATCAACTGTTGCTGCAAAACAAGCAGTCATGGCAATCTTGTAAATACCAATGAACGGAAGGCAGATTTGGCAATTTACAAATTCCCCGAAGCCAACTCGGCGTCTCGTCTCGTCTTCTTCCTCCGGACTACCCCCAGTCGTCGGCGGAGCCTCATTAGCATATTTTTTTGTGTTTTTTTTGTCCAAAACCGAAATCTCTCACCCACTCCCAGAGAGAGAGAGAGAGATCTTCGTCACCATCACCGAGATCGGATTTGACATAGAGATAGATCACTTCGACCCCATTCGATCGATATACGGAATTCGAAACCTCAGACCATGTCTTCGGAGATGTCGAGCATGGATCCCGAAGGCATCGACGGCGTCCGCATGAGCTGGAACGTGTGGCCGCGCACGAAGGTCGAGGCCAGCAAGTGCGTGATCCCGCTCGCCGCCTGCATCGCCCCCCTCCGCCCCCACCCCGACATCCCCACGCTCCCCTACGCGCCGCTCCGCTGCAAGACCTGCTCCGCCGTCCTCAACCCCTTCTCCCGGGTCGACTTCGCCGCCAAGATCTGGATCTGCCCCTTCTGCTACCAGCGCAACCACTTCCCTCCCCACTACGCCGCCATCTCTGACACCAACCTCCCCGGCGAGCTCTACGCCCAATACACCACAATTCAGTACTCTCTCCCCTCCATGAACCCTAGCAACCCCAACGATCCGCAGTCCCGTGCCTCCCCCGTCTTCATCTTCGTTCTCGACACCTGCATGATCGAGGAGGAATTGGGCTTCGCCAAGTCAGCCCTCAAGCAGGCGATCGGGTTGTTGCCAGATAACGCCCTCGTCGGGTTCGTCTCCTTCGGGACACAGGTCCAGGTCCACGAGTTGGGGTTCTCTGAGATGTCTAAAGTTTATGTCTTTCGAGGTAGTAAGGAGATCGCAAAAGAGCAGGTCTTGGAGCAGCTGGGTCTGGGGGTTTCTGCGCGTAGTCGGGTGGGTGGTGCTGGTTTCCAGAAGGGGATGGTGCAAAATGGGTACCCAGGAGGTTCTGGTGTTACCCGGTTCTTGTTGCCTGCATCCGAGTGCGAGTACACGCTCGATTCGGTGCGTTCTCTTCGTGCTTTAGCAGTCGGAATTATGGGTGAATCATTTATTGATCGATTGAGTTTGGTGGTTGTTTTGCAGTTGTTGGATGAATTGCAGACGGATCAGTGGCCTGTTGCGCCAGGTAATCGGGCCGCACGCTGCACCGGAGTTGCATTGAGTGTTGCAGCCGGATTAGTTGGGGCTTGTCTGCCTGGGACCGGGGCTCGGATAATTGCTTTGGTTGGAGGACCGTGCACTGAAGGACCGGGCACGGTGAGTTCATTCAGCCTTGTTTTTCCCCATCACTTGTTGTCATTGCTTCAAGATATTTTGAGGCTGCACTAGATCCTTGTTAGGTGATTAGAGCGAGTCAATTTAGCCCTATAGCACGATACATCTTTAGGTGCTCGAGAGCCCAGAGGTATAGAAAAGAAAGTTGAGTTCTGTCAGTCACTATTTGCAGATGAAAATAAGAGCCAGACTTACTTGAGCTTATTGGCATGTGGGGATGGGTGGAATTCTCTTGTTTTCCAGTGACTTGATGGTTCACATAGTTCTTATGTTGCTCTAGTCAGTCTTTCTTATATTCTTACCTTGTATGAGGTCTGTGATTGATAATTACTGTTATTTGATTCATCCATGACATTAATCTGTTTATGATTGTATTAATCCTCTGTTCTGGTATTCTACCAATTTATCTAATTTCTTTTGCCGAATACATATTTCAATCTCCTGTGAGCATTGACAGTATATGTTGTTTATTACTAGGAGATCCCATGGTTGCATGCACCTCGATTTACATGGATAGAGATAGATTGAAGGAAAAATGATGGTTTCTAGCAGTTGTTGAAACTCTGTCTACAAATATTTGCTCTTAGTATAAGTATAGATGATTTTTTTATTTTATTTTATTTTGGTTTAAGGATGTTCTCTTATGTGATGAGAATTTCCTCAAATGTTGATTTTTTTATTTGCCTTTTTTTTTTTTGGGGGGGGGGGTGTTTGGTGGTGGTGGGGGGTGGAATTCTGGGGAGGAGGGACGATTATTCTGTTGGTTTTACTTTCTCATTATTCGTGTAGTGAATTAAGATCGGTTAATCATGCTGGATTTTACAGATTGTATCCAAAGACTTATCAGATCCTGTACGTTCACATAAAGATCTTGACAAAGATGCTGCACCATATTTCAAGAAGGCAGTCAAATTTTATGATAATCTTGCTAAGCAGCTGGTCAGCCAGGGCCATGTTTTAGATCTTTTCGCATCAGCCCTTGATCAGGTATATCATTCAGCCTTTTTGCTGCTGGATGCATTCTATTGGCTCTTTATGCATGTGCTTTAACATGTACAATCTTATTAGTGACTCTTTACACTGCATATTGTACTTCCAATTAGTATGACGATACAGTTTTCCCTGTGATCTCCGTCGCATTCATCAGACTTTTAAATTATTCGAAGCACTTGGGCAAAAACATATTCTGATTTCTGTTCTTACCATACAACTTAAATCAGTCCAGAAATTAAACTTTACAATATGCTGTCTGTTTATTCTGTATTTCCAGCACTCTAGGCGCACTATATAACTGTATAAATTACATGGGACCTTTCCGAAAATGTAAGTAGGCTGGCAAGTTCAACATGCAGATACACTTGGTCTAATGTACTTTTTCAAGTATACATACTAATATACACTGTCAATAAATATAATGATCACCTGAGATAAGTGTGACGATGATCTTTGGTACACGTATGGGCTGCCAAACTCAGGTATGCAAATCTAATTGGCACAGACACTTGATCTGGAGTGTAGTTCTGAATATTTCTGTGGATTAACAAGGACCTGCCATAAAGTTAAATAGGTCACATAAAACTCTCCAGAAAACATGTCTCCATGCATAAGTTCAATGATGAAGAAAACTTTGGTCTAGTATACACTCCATAGACTAGCAATAAAAAGTCCATTAGTCATAAATCTTGATTAGTCGTGTAGGAATGTATCACGAATCAAGCTAAGATGCAACTTTTTACTCCCATTTAACAAATTTACCACATAGAAAGAACCTGTGTGCATCTTATGTGTACATATGCTACTATTATTGTCAACCTAAGTAGAAGTCAGAAGTAGCTGCTAAGTGCTTGTAGATTGGGTTTTCTTAAAAATAAGAGATTTATTGTCTCCTAAATTTCCCTGCAAGGGTTTATTTACGCGATTTCAAAATTGAGCGACTTGAAGATTGAAGATTTTGGGTTTGCTTCACCTCGGAGAATTTGATACAATGGATAGTAAGCATGACCAAAATGAAACTAGAAATCCTGATTGGAGGTAGAGATTTTGCTTTTGAACCTACATACTAGTAGATAAAGGTATCAAACTGATTAGGCGGGTGAGATTTTCTCCATTATGTATAGCAGAGTTACTTGTGGCCACTGTACAAATAGTGGTGAACCATCATCTCTAGTGCTGGTGCGTTCCTCTTACATAACAACTGTTGTGAAGTGACAATTTATAACAGTAAAGTAGATACATCAAATTTGAATGGGATACTGGATGTGACCTGCATTCATGGAGAGATAGCCAAGAGTCGCTAACAAATTCAGGGGAGGTTACGTGGTTAAGTTTTTGAACTTACCTCTAGCCCCTATATCACAATTTTTAGCACACCTAAATAGATGGAAAAAAATAAAAAATCCTAAACCTAGTTGGGGCTGAAAAGTGAACTTACTATCAGGTCGGGTTGGCTTTGACACCATCCCTCCATCTCCATGATAGATCACTTGGAAATTTCAGTTTGTGTTTACCTTTTTCTTTTCTTGGATCGGGACACCAAATTGGTTCACAACTCCGCAATATTGGATTACAATTCCTTTTTCTTTTCAGCAGCCACGGTTGCATGAAGTAATAAGTTTTTTGTTACCCCTTAACTAATGGTATTATGTACTTCATTTATGTTATAATATTTGTCAAAAAGAAGATTTTTTTGGTATTATCTTTGCTTTATTTTTCTTCAGACTGAACAGAGGCAGTGTGATTGAGAACTAGAATGATGTTGTACATTGGCATATTAGCACTTGTATTGATTTTGTGGTTACGTGTTCTCAGAATGCTTTTTGCATTGTTTTGCTCAGATTGCGATATTTTGTGAGCATATGCATGTCTTGGGATGTTGTCTAAAATGAGAGCACTGCCATGAAAGTGCCAGATACCTTTCGGGCATTGAATGACTATTCCTAAAATTTCTCCAGGAGTTTCTGACTGGTTTTGCATTTATTCTTGACTTTTTTTCCCTTAATCTAATGGCTTCCATTTTCTGCCTTTGTTAGGTTGGGGTTGCAGAAATGAAAGTTGCCGTTGAAAGAACCGGTGGCCTGGTTGTTTTGGCAGAAAGTTTTGGTCATTCTGTATTTAAGGACTCTTTCAAACGTGTATTTGAAGATGGGGAACAATCTCTTGGACTTTACTTCAAGTAAGTTTCTTTGATCTCTCTTCTTTGTTCAGTTTTTAAAGTGGTTGCTTCCTGTTAGAGATTGGTGCAAGCTAAGTTTGTTGCAAGTCCTTTGGCGATCTTTGTGCATTTGGAGAAGATATGTTTCTCTATCGCCAAAGATAATAGATGTGGTATGTGGTTTTTAGGTGCTCTAAAACTTCTGGCTTACGTATGGTGTCTTATTGTATTCTTCTTCTCTTGATTTCTTTTATTCGTTTGTATTTGAGCAGAACCATTACATTAAGGCTTAATCACTTTACTGGTTCCAAGTACAAGCCAATGCTTTCCTTCTATTGTCATGTATGAATTGGAGAAGTAAATCTGTTAGGGACGGATTCAGAAATTTTTCTCAATGGGGGCCAAACTCCATGCTAACTTAGCACTGATCCACTTGATTGAATTTCAACAAGTGCTGTTACTTATACTCTTATGATAAAAAGTTAGGTAAGCATAATAAGAAGCAGAATCTTTTTGTGTGGAACCACTGAATGGTCATAATTTAATAACTATCTATTATGTGCTCTTCGGTGATGCAAACTTCAGTAATAGGTAATAACTTGCACAAATCACCAACTTTAGAGATTTTATTGGGGTGTTGATTAAAAAATTTTAAAAAAATGAAACTACAGAGTTAATTTTGTAAAATGAGTGAGGTCAACTGCCCCTACTCCTTTTTCTGTTGATCTGTTTTTGTCAATTGCTGAGTTTTGGTTTCACACTTGGCTCAGACATTTAATTCATTGAAGGTGCTCTCTTCCATGCCTTGGGTATCTAACATTTATGAATCTTCATAGCTTAGGTAAAGGTTTTTTTACGGGGTGTTAGTCTAAGCACATAACATGAACTCATCGTAGCAGCTAGATCCCGGCCTTGGCCACATTATACCTAATACTTCTACAAGAAATCTTTTGGAGTGTCTTATGTTTTGGTGATTGTAGCCTGTTCTTCATGTGTACATCTTCTTGGGGCACACGTACTCGTGTGGCCAGGAAATTATCTCCCATCTTGTGCTGGTATTGAAAAATATGCTGCCTTGGTCCCATTGATTAACCATGTGAATGGCCAAGACGTGAAACAGTAGTTAATTATCAAGTTCTTTTTCTTGAACTTTTGCAGTGGCACACTTGAGATAAACTGCTCCAAGGACATCAAAATAGAGGGTATTATTGGACCTTGCACATCTTTGGAGAAGGTAGGGAACCTCCCAAGTTGCTTAAAGATTGTATATTTTGTGGATGAGGTTTGGTTAGAATGTGAGTTGCTCTATATGTGTTGCAGAAAGGACCAGCTGTTGCAGACACAGTCACTGGGGAGGGTGGCACTACAGCATGGAAAATGTGTGGCCTTGACAAGAGTACTTGCTTTACTGTCTTGTTTGATCTTTCATCCAGTGAACGCTCTGCTTCTACTGGAACCGTAAACCCACAATTGTATCTGCAGTTCCTCACGAGGTATTACAAGTGACTCATTTTGATGAGAAACTTGAATATTTCTGCTCCTTTTATGCTTTTGCAACTTCCACTCATTGATGGACTTGTATGATGTATTAATTGTAGTTATCAGAACCCTGAAGGTCAATCAATGCTTAGAGTTACAACAGTCACTCGGACATGGATAGACAGTTCTGTCAGCTCTGAGGTGTGTGCTTATACTTAACAGGAATATTTTGAAAGCCAAAGGTGACATTTTTGTTCATCAATTTTGTTGATGAAATTCCCCATTAGTCCCCTGATCTTTTGCTGGATCTTGTAGTTGATTGACCAATCAAGTAACATATCTTGCCTATGGTGACTAATTGCACTAGCTTCCACATCTCCGAACATTATATATCCCCATTTTCTCTTTTGTTCATGTATACTACATACTTCTCTCAGTTCCCTCAATGTGGTAATTAGAGGACGTTCACATTCATATTACTATTTGTCCACTTCAAACTTACCATTATGAAAGGGCCATTGTCGCCTAATTTTCTTTTCTGGTCACAACTGTGTAATGCTAATGTTTCTGTATGGTCTTGAGCAATTTTCATCTACTCACCTTCTATCCAAGTCTTTTGTCATTGGCTTCATGACTTTCATGTTGATTGAAACTGCATCCGGACTGCTGACATGATTTGGTAGCCTGAATAGTCAGATATTTATTTCTGACTCTGTAAGAACTAATGACAGTAGATCTAGAGTGTATTCTTTTCTTTCAGATCTATGTGGACGTCCTACTAGTCTTGTCTAATTGTCAGAGTTGACTGTTTGAATATTTTCCTTGGTTAACTGCAAAAACATCTGCTACCAGGACCTGGTACAAGGGTTTGATCAGGAGACAGCTGCTGTGGTAATGGCAAGAATAGCTTCCTTCAAAATGGAGATGGAGGTAAAGAAACTCTTGTGCCTCTTGAGTGTGTATAATCTCGTGAAAAGTTCATTTCCTGGTTTTGTCTAAAATAAAAACATCTCATGTATTATGCTATGCTGAGATCATTGATAAAAAAATTAGGAAAGAAGTGATGAGGATCTGATTTGGTGGTGTTCCTTTCCTTGTTTCTTGTCAGCTGGAGAATTGGATTGCATGCCCCTAATTTCCAAATTTATTTTGCCGAGTATCCTTTTCTAACTGCTTCTGGTTGCCTGGTCTCTGGTCATCCTTTTCCTAATTTTTCCTTTCATCAAAGCAGGAAGGATTTGATGCTACTCGGTGGTTGGATAGGAAACTTATTCGCGTATGTTCCAAGTTTGGTGACTATCGAAAGGATGATCCAGCATCCTTTACATTAAATCCTTGTTTCTCATTGTTTCCTCAATTTATGTTCAATCTACGGCGGTCACAGTTTGTACAGGTAATCTTGGTGTGTCTCTTAGTGAAAGATTTTGGTTTGAAAGATCTTATTAAGGAGACCCTTGTGTGGTTGGCAGGTTTTCAACAATAGTCCAGATGAGACTGCCTACTTTCGGATGCTACTAAACCGTGAAAATATTTCTAATGCTGCAGTCATGATTCAACCATCACTTATATCATATTCATTCAATTCATTACCAGCGCCGGCTTTGCTGGATGTAGCTTCCATAGCAGCTGATCGTATTCTATTGCTAGACACGTATTTTAGCGTTGTCATTTTCCATGGAATGACGATAGCTCAATGGCGTAACATGGGGTACCAGAATCAACCAGAGCACCAGGTTTGTTCTCTTAATTGCCATGTGATGGGCATTGGAATGCTCATACCCAAAGCTAAATTGCTTTCTGTTCCCCTAAAATTTGTAAAAGCTATGTAAAATGGTAAATATGGGCTTTGTACTATTTGTTAAGAAGACTACCTCTGTACTTTTCCTGTTTTGGTTGGGGTGGAGTGGGTTAGAGCTCCTGGGACTAGTTTCCCTGTATATCTGGGTTCTCAACAAAACACAATAAGTTAATTCTACACCTAAAGGGAATTTTTCTGATGTTGTCTCTTTTATTTGCTTTGTGTGAATTTTAAGGTAAGTTTTCGGTTTAGAGTGTAAAGATGCAAAGTAATGACGGTAGGGCATCTTGCTTTTGATGCAACTCAGTCATTGATAATTTGTTGCAGCAAAGTATAATGCTGACACTTTATGTTTAACATCCAATGAGTTTATGAATGATTCTAGCTGCCGTGCACTTGTGCAAATTAGATTTGTTTATTCTTTTCGGGCTACTGATCCCAAGACTCAGACCATTACTATTTTTCTCTAGGCTCACTGCTATTCATGGGTTAAAACATTTTCGATCTTAACATGAACAAGCTCCAATGACAATTTTATTTTTAGTCTCAAGCATACAAAAGTCTTAGCTTTAGACTTGCTTTAGAGAACTTTATGCTGTAAATCTTTGGGGAGAGTTTAATGCTTTTGTAGATAAGTGATATATTCTAGGTGAAACTTTTGTCTATTTATCTTCGCTTTATCACTCAAAAATACACATTACAGGAGAATAGTAAAGGTAAATTAGTAATAAGGGCCCATTCTTAAGCCTTTCTTTCTGGCCTGACTAACATTTTAACTTTTCAAAACGGTGCATGTATTTAAATAACTACAGCACTTCAAATTTAGCTTTTGCAGTCTGGCAGATTAATTTGCCCCAATTGTGTTGTCTAACACATATTTCTAGAAATGTCAAGCGAGGTTTTTATAATGGAAACTTAAGTAACCTGGTTTGCCAGTTTTCTTAACTTGATCAACCTATGTTTTATGTTAACCGACCTGATTGAGCTTATTTAGGATACAATTGATGGAAACTCTCATCAACTGAATTGCCTACTATCCAGTAGCCATGTCATTGCTTAGATACTGTCGATTCCCTAACTAATGCATGAAAATGTTAATGACAGACTGAAGCAGACTACTTTTGATGTACTAATCAGGTAGATGGTTTTGATAAGATGTAACCTTGTGCTGGAATTGCAAGTAAAACCAAAGTATGGGGTTTTTCTTGTTTATTTCATTTACCTGGAAATTGGTCATGTGGTGGGGAGATGTGTTCAAACGGCTCTATTAGTGAATGTTCCTCATGTTGGGTTTCAACCTCAGATGGACTGTCTTCCTGATTTGATAAAACAGGGGATATACATGAGAAGACTCATGTGTTGGTGAAAGTTTTGATTAAAAAATTTCGCTTGATGTTTATGTTTTTGTAATTCTTTTTCCAGTGGTGTTGCTGGAATCTGATATGGCGCCACTCAACTGTGTGTAGTTCTAGTAAATACTAATCCTAAATGCTTGTTGTAGGCACATACATTATTTAAGACTTAAATCTACATGGTAAGATATATCACGACATTGATTGAGATTTTTTTGCTCTGTTCTGCTGCCGTTGTGTAGCTTAACATTACAAATACACAGTAGATGATTTGATCGGTTGGTATCTAGGCCAAAGTTCAAGCTAATCCTTTGGGGAATGCTACCTAGTGCTGCTTTTGGCTAAGCCATAACTTTAGATGTCCCATCCGACTCTGTTTCCTACTTACAGGCATTTGCACAACTATTGCAAGCTCCTCATGATGATGCGCAGATGATCATTCGTGAACGGTTTCCTGTTCCCAGATTGGTTATATGTGATCAGCATGGATCACAGGTTAGCACTTTTATCTACTTCCTTTTTTGCCTTGCTACAGTATGTGCGTTTTGTTCTCTGTCAAGCCAAAGAGACTCTCTATTAAAAGTACTTAGAAGCTTATTTCGAAACTGCATATGAGCTTAGTGTTTGTTTCAAACAGTCATATTCTTTTATTTTTCATTTTTGCTTGAGGACGAGCCTCTGTAGAAAGTGCACAACCTTTGGCTTGACATACATTCCTTGTAGTTTTTTGCCTCAATTCTCTGCATAACCGCGAATTAATAACTTGCACTGCGCCATATTGTCACCTCTCAATTGTCCCAGAAGTTCCTGATTTGGTGTTAGATACTTTCTCTGCTATGCTTGTCCTCCTGACGCGCCACAATATTCCAGATGCTTCATTGCCTGCACTGGGCTGCCATTACGCATAAAACTTCATTTCTTTTTTTAGCGAACTCAGTTTCTATTCTCTCTCGCATTACGAGCAGGCGAGGTTCTTGTTGGCAAAGTTGAACCCATCAGCCACGTACAGTAACGCCCACGAAATGACTACCGGGTCGGATGTGATTTTCACTGATGATGTGAGCCTTCAAGTTTTCATCGAACACCTTCAGAGGCTGGCTGTCCAATCCTAGAGGCAGCAATAGAGCTTTGAGAGTTTGAGCATTATAGGGTCTTTTTATTGTTTCCTCCTTGCCCTCTTGCATTTGAAATTTTTTGTTTTTGTTTTTTAAGATGAGATTTGTGACCCTACAATGAATACATCAGCAAAGAGAATAATATAGGCACAAGTAATTCTTTAGGGTCTTTTGGGGCTGTTTTGGAGGAACTTTGCTTCCCGGAGAGATGATTGAAGGGTTTTCGGTCAAGTCTGTAAGGGAAGAAAGGAAGGACAGGAAGTAATGTTAGATATTTGGTCTGACATCCTTTTTCTTTGTTTTGTATTTATTCACTTCGGATGGATTTTGTGGGGTTTTTTTTTTTTTTTCCCTTCTCTGAGATTTTGTACCAATAGTCATGGTATTCTGTTATTGCATTCTGCTATAGTTGATCAAGAATTCTGTTTCGAGAGTTGTCGCAAGGACGACGGCAATGTGCAGGGATGCCAAAAAGATAAAAACGGTGCTTCATTTTGGTGGAAAATTCTAATTTCTCAAGATGTGACATTTCTTATGATAATATTGAAGTTCATGTGGAATTGTCCATCGAACTGAATTAGATTTAGGAGTAATTGAAACAGAACCGAATTGAATGAGGGTTTGCAACCGAACCTGACTGGACCGGCTTGGTTTTGTTTTGTATGAAGTTAATTTCGGTTTGTCTCAAAGCTTGGGACTTCGTTTCCTTTTTGATTCGTACTTTGTAATTGCATCTTTATTTTTCTGCTTTGGTTGGTATGGTTCCAAACTGGAATTTCAGCAGTTTGGTTCCATGTCTTGACGTGAGAATCATACCGATGAATCTCTTTTGGCACTTGAAGCTGTCTGTTTTTCAATAGGTTAATATTATGAAAAATTCTAAACAGATATATATATGTAAAAAATTTATCTCAAATTAACTTTTTAATCACAAAAAATTTTAAATTTGGTACATTGGTAATAAATTTATCTTTTGTTAGTTCTCATGCGACGGTTGATAGGTGCATTAGTTTGAGATTTTTATTTTTCATTTGTCATATTTATACAAGTTTGAAGTTTTGTTATCGTAATAAAAAATTTGAAGTTTTGTTGTGGTAATAAAAAATAATTTGAGGTAAATTTATCGCGAATGCCCAAACTTGGAGTTTTTCGTGATATTAATTCCTTCCTTTCATCAACGTAATTTTTCCTTTACTTTTGGGGATTGCCAAGTTTTTATTTTTTTTTTATTTTTTTAAGTCTCCTAAAACATCGGTTACATTTTTTTTTGTTTGGTCAAACAAGTGAGCTTTCATTAAGTGAAGGTCCTAGAAGGACAAGAGACGACAGAAGCGTCTAAACATAGTAAATCTCAAAGGGGCTGGGGGGGCTTAGAAAGCCAATTAGGGAAAAGAGACCCGTTTTTGTGGGCCTTAGCGATCCAATCTGCACATCTATTCGTTTCACGGGCCTCAAAGATGACTCGAGTATTCGTCAGATGGGCCATTAATTCGCAGCATTCTTCCAAAACATTTCTCATGGGCCATGGGCTTTGGTCCACTTCGTGCAAGCCTTCCACTACCGTGCGGCAGTAGAGGCAAGTACATAGGGGATCCAGCGACTTCTGTCTTTAGAGCTGTAAAGTGCACTTGCTTTCCTCTCTCTCGAAACTTCCCCGATTCGTCTCAAACCCTCGCGCAAAGCTAGGGCTTCTGCTGTGGCTGCGGATGCGGCTCGGATTGTCACAGCGAATCCGTCGACCATGGTTCCGTTGCTGTCCCTGAGGATGCCGGCGATAGAAGCTTCTGAGTCTTCCCCGGACCAGGATGCGTCAACATTAAGCTTCCGCCAGCCACGATCTGGAGGTACCCATCTCTCTGCTTGTGAAGTTTCTGTTTTTCGCGACACTGGTATCCTTTGCTGACCCGATAACTCTTCTTTGTACACTGATAAGGCATTCAATAAGGTGGACAGAGGGTTAACCTGTTGATCGTGGAAACTGATGAATTCCGGGACTTCCAGATCTGCCAGAGGAGGCTTGCGAGCTGTTCTTTCTGCTTAGCCCAAGAGCTGTCGGTAAAATTCTCAGAGATCCACTTGTCGATTCGCGTTATGTTCCATGGATGTATAGCAATGTTAACTCTTTGATCTTCCCAGATGGTCTTTGTCCAGTAGCACTGTGTGAAGAGGTGTTCAGACATCTCCGGGAATCTCCTGCAAATAGGGCAAAGAGGGTCAGGTAAAACCTTTCTCTTATAGAGGTTTTCTGTCGTTGGGAGGGCGTTCTGACACACGTTCCATAGGAAATGACGAATCTTGGGGGAGGTTTTTAGCTTCCAGATAGAGTCCCAGAGGGTTTGGGGAGGCTGATAAGAAGTTGTTGCTTGGTTTGTTTGCTGTTTCCCTGACGAATTAAGAATAGAGTTGTATCCACTCTTCACTGTGTATGTGCCATTCTTACTTGCTGTCCACACTAGTCTGTCCTTTTTAGGGAAAGAACACAAGGGGATGGTTAGGATTTCCTTCATCGAACTTTGATCAAACAGTGAGTTTAGTTTCAGGATATCCCAACCCCTTGTATCCTGATCGATCAGATCGGCCACCAGTAGAGGGTCCTCTCGGTCTGCTGGGTTGCTATGTAGAGCAGTAGATAACCACATGTCTTCATAAACTCTGATGTTTTCCCCATCCCCAACCACCCATTTAGCGTTCTGGATAACAGCATCTCTCCCAACAATAAGGCTTTGCCAACCCCAAGAAGGCCTTGAGCCTTTTTTGGCCTTCCATATGTCTCCATTTGGGTAGTATATTCCTTTCAAAACTTGACTCCAAAGGGCTTATGGTGATTGGGCTAGTCTCCAGGCTTGTTTACCTAGCATAGCCTTGTTAAAGGAGATGAGATCTTTGAAGCCAAGGCCTCCTCTGTCCTTCCTGATTTTTAAGACCTCCCATCTTTTCCAGTGTAAACCAGCATTGGAGTCGTTTCGTTTCCACCAAAAGGAAGCAATCTTTCTTTCTATAGCTCTGCATATGGAGATAGGAATCTTGAAAATGGACATAGCATACTGAGGTAAAGCTTGAATTACTGTTTTAATAAGGATTTCTTTGCCAGCTCTAGACAGTAGATTTTCTTTCCAGCCAGCCATTTTCCTGTCAATTCTCGCTAGAATCCAGGCGAACATATCCTTTTTTGACTTGCCCCAATCCGATGGGATGCCCAAGTACTTCCCTGTCTTCTCGATAATTGGAACTCTTAACTCATTGGCCATATTCAACTTTAAGGCTTGAGGGCAGCCACTACTGAAGAAAACCCCTGATTTATTCAGATTAATGGCTTGACCCGAGGCGAAGCAGTACTGGTTTAACAGATTTGACAAGTTCTGGCACTCCAACACTGTTCCATCCAAGAAGAATACGACGCATCAGCAAAAAAGTAGGTGAGAGAGTGTAGGACAAAACCTGTTCAATTTGATCCCTTTGAGGCTCCCATCATCCACAGCTTGTTTTAGCATAACGGATAGGACATTTGATAGGATAATAAATAGGTATGGGGACAGGGGTCTCCTTGCCTAATTCCTCGGGTAGGCTGGAAGTAGGGGAGGGGTTCCCCATTAACTTTAACACTGAAAGACACAATAGAGAGACTGTTTAACTAACAGCACCCATTTCTCATTGAACCCCATCTTAGACATACAAGCACATAGAAAATCCCATTCCACTCGGTCGTAGGCCTTTTGCATGTCTAATTTCAGCAAAGCCTGAAACTTGCTTTTCCTCTTTCTCACTCTAAGTTGATGGATAACCTCCTGCACTATAAATACATTATCCTGAATTTGTCTACCTCCCACAAAGGTACTTTGCTCTACTGCAATGAGGTCAGGAAGCCACGGCTTAAGTCTATTGGCCATAACTTTAGTGATAATTTTGTAGCTGAAATTGCACAGCTAATGGGTCTGAATTGAGAGATGCTTTCTGGATTTGTGACTTTGGGGACTAGAGTGATGAGTGTTTATTGATAGAGGGGTCAAAAGTACCTGTCTCAAAGAAATTAGAGACTAGCAGAAACACATCCTGCTGAATATATTCCAGTGGTGGTGATAGAAAAGGCCATTAAATCCATCCGGTCCCGTGCTTTTGTTGCCCCCAGTTGAAAACCGCTGCTTTAACCTCTTCCAAAGTGATGGGGGCAAGCAAGGAATCATTCATCTCATCTCCTACTATAGTTGGACAGACATTGACGATAGGCTGGAAGTCTCTTTGGCCCACCGTATCATATAGAGATTGATAGAATTCTTTTATATGAAGTTTCAGCTGTGTCGGCTCTCGACACCAAATCCAAATCTGGTCACAACTTTCAGCATAGAAATTCTATTTCTCGCCCTCCTTTGAATCGTCGTAGCATGAAAAAACTTCGTATTCTTGTCCCCCCATTTCAGCCATTCAATTCTAGCCCTCATCCCCCAATACATCTCCTCCTGTTTCCACAATTCTTGATCTGTTTTGTAATATTTGTGCTGTCCTGCTGTTGTATTCTGTCTCTCTGTTGTTTGTGATTGCTGTGAGTCTCTTTTTAAGGTCTTCAATCTGTATAGAAGCATTTGAGAAGCTCCTTTTACTCCATTTAACTAGAGCCTCTGCCACTTTCTGAGTTTTGTTCACAAATCCAGATTGCCTGCCCACTTGGGCTTCCCAGTTCTCTCAATAATCTCTCTGCATTCTGGATGATCGAGCCAAAACGCTTCGAATTTAAATTCTTTTTTCCTTTTGGACCATGTGGGGGAGGTCGAAAGTAGGATTGGGCTGTGGTCCGAGCCAATGGCCGGTAGGGCATAGGTTTCCGCGTTCAAGAATAGGATCCTCCACTCGAATTGCATAAAACTCTGTCAAGCCTTTTTTTTACAAGTGCGTCGCCATCCCTGTTGTTTGACCAAGTGAAAGCGCAGCCCTTGCTCTCAACATCCATAAGAGCACAATCTGCTATTAACTCACGGAAAGCCAACATCCGATAGTATTCCTCTTCTCGTTTTCCTACTTTTCCCAATGAAATAAGATCTCATTGAAGTCCCCGACACAAATCCAGGGCATGCTGTGATAGTAGAGATAAAACGTAGCCTCTGCCAAAGGCTTATTCTTTCCTGAAAATTTGTCGACGCATGTAGGAAAGTGATTCTCATTCTCACCCCACTCTCTTGATCTGGCACACATAAGATCGATAAGGTTCTCCAAACATTCCCCTACCTCAATTGTAACTTCCTGGTTCCACATGACCGCTAGACCCCCAGCTAGACCCGTTGGGTTCGCAAGAACAGAGTTTTGGAAGCGTAGTCTGCTCTTTACTCTATCCACCATCGCTTCTTTATTCTTTGTTTCCATCAAGAAGAGCAAACTAGGTCTCTCTTTGGCCACTAAGGCCTGAAGATGCTGGAACGTCAGGGGAGAGCCTAAGCCCTGACAGTTCCAGCTAATCAGCTTCATATATCCCCGGGTGGCTTATTAGGGCTAGCCACCAAAGCCCGAACTTTTGAGCCTTCCTCAACTGAAATGGGAGCATCCAGTAGTTGGTTTTCATCCAAGTATCTTAAGGCAGCTCCCTTATGCTTTGAGGGTTGCTGCGACGGATTTTTTTCAAAGCTGGAGCTTCTGTCTTCTTTTTAATCTTCTTAGAACTGCTTGTCATGTTCTTTAGGCATGTATCTGGCCATGGGGAGTCTGAGAGGAGCAGAACATTCCCCTGGCTTCTCTTCCTCATTGGGGTCGTCTCCAGTTCCATTTTTTCCTTACCCTTTCTCTGTGGCGCTTCATTCACTTCAATACTCTCCAACTCCATAGGTTTGGGGGGCTGTTGAAGCTCAAATGCATTAGGGGTCGAGAGTTTCTCAGTGATTTCCTGGATTGGGGTTTCCGGGATAGTTTCATCGAAATCAGATTCAGGGGTTCTTTCTCAGAATAGCTTCCAAAAAGGGCTGGCCTCCCGTGCTTCTGCTCTTAGCCACGCGCCGAAGTTACAATCTCTTATGTCTTCATTTTCTATTCCTTTCCTGGGTGTGTGGTCCAGTTTCGTCATGAAGTGTCCTATCCTCCCACAAGAGTAACAAAAGCGGGGGTAGGCGCTCGTATTTGAAGTCTATCCATAGCTGCTGCCACGCCTTGCAATTCACCACTACCCCGGTAAGAGGGGATTTGAGAGGTCTACTGTGACTCTAATCTTACCCATCGTGCAGGGACTCCCTTCCTTGGCTTCCATCTTCACATCAAGTACCTCTCCAATATGTGAACCCAATCTACGCAGCATGCTGTCATTTTCATTAAGAGGGTAGGCCGATCACATGCACCCAGAAAAGCACAGTGAGAGACTCATGGCAATGGATGGGGACTTTGGGTTTGAGCTGTGTAGGATAAGGAGATTGCTTGAGAAAGACCAAGGGCTAGCATCTAGCACCCCCTTTTCATTCATGACTCTTCCTCTGG
>JAGVVM010020223.1:0-32467 GCA_019149425.1 Psidium friedrichsthalianum
TCAGCTTTACCACACTTCACTACAATCAATTATAAGGTCAAATGCCAAATCAACCTTCCCACCAACACAGAGCCCAACGGCAAGTGCCGGTGCACGCAATTTTATCTGGATGAATCCCCAGCCAATCATTCGATGCCCTATTCTGATCACACAGCCTAATCTCCGGCTTTAGACAATTCATCGATCAGGATAGTATAAGTCACAAGATCAGGCTCTCCACCTAGCCCTACCATCCTATCTGCCTGCCAGCCCAGTGGTCCCGTAAGGATCAATTCTTCCATTGAAATTACTAGGAAGATGACAATGTGAACCCTTTTTTTTTTTTTGGTCAGAACAAGCGTACTTCCATTAATTGAAGGTCCTCAAAGGACATGAGGCAACATTAGCGTCTAGACAAAGTAAATCCCAAAGGGGCTGGGGGGGCTTAGAGCCAATTAGGGGGAAGAGACCCGTTTTTGTGGGCCTTAGCGATCCAGTCGGCGCACCTATTCGTCTCGCGGGCCTCAAAGATGACGTGAGTGTTCTTCAGGCGGGCCAACAGTACGCGGCAATCTTCCAGGACGTTCCTCATGGGCCAAGGGCTCTGGTCCACTTCGTGCAGGCCTTCAGCAACAGTGCGGCAGTCAGAGGCAAGTACACAGGGGATCCAGCGACTTCGATCTTCTGAACTGAAAAATCTTCTGCTTTTCTCTCTCCCGAAGCTTCCCCGACTCGTCTCAAACCCTCGCGCAGGGCTAGGGCTTCTGCTGTGGCTGCGGATTCGGCTCGGATCGACACAGCGAAACCGTCGATCATGATTCCGTCGCTGTCTCTGAGGATGCCGGCGATCGAAGCTTCTGAATCTCGCCCCGACCACGATGCGTCGACGTTGAGCTTCCGCAGCCGCGTTCTGGAGGTACCCATCTTACTCTTTCTGAAATTTCAGTTTTTCCGGCCGCTGATGTCCTCTGCTGACCCGGAGCTCGTCTTTGTGTATGGCTAAGGCGTTCAATAAAGTGGACAGAGGGTTCACCTGTTGACCTTGGAACACGGATGAGTTCCGGGACTTCCAGATCTGCCAGAGGAGACTTGCGAGCTGTTCTTTCTGCTTCGCCCAGGAGCTGTCGGTAAAAATCTCTGAGATCCACTTGTCGTTCTTGTGATGTTCCATGGATGTATCAATGTTGACACTTTGGTTTTCCCATATGGTTTTGTCCAAAGGCACTGCGTGAAGAGGTGTTCGATCGTCTCCAGGGCTTTCCTGCAAATAGGACAAAGAGGGTCAGGTAAAACTTTCTTTTATATAGGTTTTTTGCCGTTGGAGGGCGTTTTGACACACGTTCCATAGGAAAAGTCGAATCTTGGGGGTTTTTTTAGTTTCCAGATAGAGCTCCAGAGAGATGGGGGGGCTGATAAGATGATGTTGCTTGGTTTGTTTGCTGGTTCTCTGACGAGGTAGTAATAGAGTTGTATCCACTCTTCACTGTGTATGTGCCATTTTGCTTGCTGTCCACACCAATCTGTCCTTTTTAGGGTAAGAGCACAAGGGGATAGATAGGATTTCCTCCACCGAGTTTTGGTCAAATAGCGAGTTCAGTTTCGAGATGTCCCATTCCCTTGAATCCTGATCGATCAGCTCTGCCACCAGTAATTGTCCTCTCGGTCTGCTGGGTTGCTAGGTAGGGAAGTTGTCAGCCACCTGTCTTCATAGACTCTGATGTTTTCCCGTCCCCAACCACCCATTTAGCATTCTGCCTCACAGCATCTCTCCCAACAGTAGGCTTTGCCAACCCCAAGAGGCCTTGAGCCTTTTTTGGCCTTCCAAGGTCTCCATTTGGGAAGTATATTCCTTTCAAAACTTGACTCCAAAGGGCTGATGGTGATTGGGCTAGTCTCCAGGCTTGTTTACCTAGCATAGCCTTGTTAAAGCAGATGAGATCTTTAAAACCAAGCCTCCTCTGTCTTTCCTGGTTTTTAGAACTTCCCATCTTTTCCAGTGTAAACCGGCATTGGAGTCACTTCGTTTCCACCAAAAGGAGGCAATCTTTCTTTCTATAGCTCTGCAAATGGAGATAGGGATCTTGAAAATGGACATAGCATACTGAGGTAAAGCTTGAATTACTGTTTTAATAAGTATTTCTTTGCCAGCTCTAGACAGCAGTTTTTCTTTCCAACCAGCCATTTTCCTGTCAATTCTCGCTAGAATCCAGGCGAACATATCCTTTTTTGACTTGCCCCAATCCGATGGAATACCCAAGTACTTCCCTGTCTTCTCGATAATCGGAACTCTCAGCTCATTGGCCATATTAACTTTAGAGCTTGAGGGCAGCCACTGCTGAAATAAACCCCTGATTTATTTAGATTAATGGCTTGACCCGAGGCGAAACAGTACTGGTTTAACAGATTTGCCAAGTTTTGGCACTCCAACACTGTTCCATCCAAGAAAAAAACAGCATCATCAGCAAAGTAGGTGGGATAGTGTAGGGCAAAACCTGTTCATTTGATCCCTTTGAGACTCCCATCATCCACAGCTTGTTTTTAGAAGAAGGATAGGACATTTGAAAGGATAATGAACAAGTATGGGGACAGGGGTTCCCTTGCCTAATTCCTCGGGTTGGTTGGAAATAGGGAAGGGGTTCTCCATTCACTTTGACGCTGAAAGACACCGTAGAGAGGCACTGTTTGACTAACAACACCCATTTTTCATTGAACCCCATCTTAGACATACAAGCACACAGAAAATCCCATTCCACTCGGTCGTAAGCCTTTTGCATGTCTAGTTTCAGCAGAGCCTGGAACTTGCTTTTCCTCTTTCTCACTCTCAGTTGATGGATGACCTCCTGCACTATAAAAACATTATCCTGAATTTGTCTACCTCCCACAAAGGCACTTTGCTCAGCTGCGATGAGATCAGGAAGCCACGGCTTAAGTCTATTGGCCATAACCTTAGTGATGATTTTGTAGCTGAAATTGCACAGGCTAATGGTCTGAATTGAGATATGCTTTCTGGGTTTGTGACTTTGGGGATTAGAGTGATGAGAGTCTTATTGATAGAGGGGTCAAAGATACCTGTCTCAAAGAAGTTAGAGACTAACAGAAACACATCCTGCTGAATGTATTCCCAGTGGTGGTGATAGAAAAGGCCATTAAATCCATCCGGTCCCGGTGCTTTTGTCGCCCCTAGTTGAAAAACCGCTGCTTTAACCTCTTCCAAAGTGATGGGGGCAAGTAGGGAATCATTCATATCATCTCCTACTATAGTTGGACAGACATTGAGGATTGGCTGGAAGTCTCTTTGCCCACTGTGTCATATAGAGATTGATAGAATTCTTTAATATGAAGTTTCAGCTGTGTCGGCTCTCGGCACCAAACCTGATCATCCACTTTCAGCATAGAAATTCTATTTCTCGCCCTCCTTTGAATCGTAGTAGCATGAAAGAACTTCGTATTCTTGTCACCCCATTTCAGCCATTCAATTCTAGCCCTCATCCCCCAATACATCTCCTCCTGTTTCCACAGATCCTTGATCTGTTTTGTAATACTTTGTGCTGTTCTGCTGTTGTTTGCTGTCTCTCTGCTGTTTGAGATTGCTGTGAGTCTCTTTTTAAGGTCTTCGATCTGTTTAGAAGCATTAGAGAAGCTCCTTTTACTCCATTTTACTAAAACCTCTGCCACTTTCTGAATTTTGTTCACAAATCCAGATTGCCTGCTCGCTGGTCTTCCCAATTTCTCTGGATAATCTCTCTGCATCTGGATGTCGAGCCACGCTTCGAATTTAAACTCTTTTTTCCTTTTGGACCATGTGGGGGAGGTCGAGAGTAGGATTGGGCTGTGGTCCGAGCCAATAGCCGGTAGAGCATACGTTTCCGCGTTCAAGAATAGGATCCTCCACTCGAAGTTGCATAGAACTCTGTCAAGCCTTTTTTTAACAAGTGCGTCGCCATCCCTGTTATTTGACCAGGTGAAGGCGCAGCCCTTGCTCTCAACATCCATAAGAGCGCAATCAGCTAATGCCTCGCGAAAAGCCGACATTCTATAGTATTCCTCCTCTCGTTTCCCTACCTTTCCCAGTGGAATAAGATCTCATTGAAATCCCCGACACAAATCCAGGGCATACGGTTAATAGTAGAGATGAGCGTAGCCTCTGCCAAAGCTGTAATCTTTCCTGAAAGTTTGTCGACGCATGGAGGAAAGTGATTCTCATTCTCACCCCGCTCTCTAGATCTTGGCAAAACAGATCGATAAGGTTCTCCAGACATTCCCCTACCTCAATTGTGACTTCTTGGTTCCACATGACCGCTAGACCCCCAGCTAGACCCGTTGGGTTCGCAAAAACAGAGTTTTGGAAGTGTAGTCTGCTCTTAACTCTATCCACCATCGCTTCTTTATTCTTTGTTTCCATCAAGAAGAGCAGGCTAGGTCTCTCTTTGGCCACTAAGGCCGAAGATGCTGGAACGTCAGGGGAGAGCCTAAGCCCTGACAGTTCCAGCTAATGAGCTTCATATATCCCCCGGTGGCTTATTAGGGCTAGCCACCAAAGCCCGAACTTTTGAGTCTTCCTCAACTGAAATGGGAGCATCCAGTAGTTGGTTTTCATCCAAGTATCTTAAGGCAGCTCCCTTGATGCTTTGAGGGTTGCTGCGACGGATTTTTTTCACAGCTGGTACTTCTGTCTTCTTTTTAATCTTCTTAGAAGTGCTTGTCATGTTCTTTAGGCATGTCTCTGGCCATGGGGAGTCTGAGAGGAGCAGAACTTCCCCTGGCTTCTCTTTCTCATTGGGGTCGTCTCCAGTTTCCATTTTCTCCTTACCCTTTCTCTGTGGCGCCTCA
The DNA here is from genome assembly GCA_019149425.1 of Psidium friedrichsthalianum. Classification (NCBI taxonomy): domain Eukaryota; kingdom Viridiplantae; phylum Streptophyta; class Magnoliopsida; order Myrtales; family Myrtaceae; genus Psidium; species Psidium friedrichsthalianum. The sequence goes on from JAGVVM010020223.1 coordinate 4,810, forward strand.
GTCACTCGATAATCTCCAACTCCATAGGTTTGGGGGGCTGTTGATGCTCTGATACATTAGGGGTCGAGAGTTTCTCAGTGATTTCCTGGATTGGAGTTTCCGGGATAGTTTCGTCAAAATCAGGTTCAGGGAGTTCTTTCTCGTAGAAAAGCTTCCAAAAGGGCTAGCCTCCCGTGCTTCTGCTCTCAGCCATGCGCCGAAGTTACAGTCTCTTATGTCTTCATTTTCTATTCTTTCCTTTTCTAGGTGCGTGTTACAATTGGTCATGAAGTGTCCTATCCTCCCGCAAGAGTAACAAAAGCGGGTAGGCGCTCGTATTTGAAGTCTATCCATAGCTGTTCGCCTTGCAAATTCACCACTAACCCCGGTAAGAGGGGATTTGAGAGGTCTACTGCAACTCTAATCTTACCCATCGTGCAGGGACTTCCTTCCTTGGCTTCCATCTTCACCTCAAGTACCTCTCCAATATGTGAACCCAATCTACGTAGCATGCTGTCATTTATCATCAAGGGGTAGGCCGATCACATGCACCCAGAAAGCACAGTGAGAGAACTCATGACAGTGAATGGGGATCTTTGGGTTGAGCTGTTGGAGGATAAGGAGATTGCTTGAGAAAGACCAAGGGCTAGCATTCAGCACCCTCTTCATAACCTCCTCTGATTTGAAGGTGAAAGAGAACAAACCCGACGAGACAACATCACCTACTACCTCTTCTGTCCTCCACGCTTTCTTCATGGTATTAAGAAAGGCTTGTAGATTGACATTCGGGTTAGAATACAGCATCCCCAGCAGAGTAAGGTTACACAGGTTTCGTTTCTCCATAGGCATTTTATCGAACACCTCATCTGCGTGGTCTTCCTTTAGTAGTTTACCTAGTTTTCTGCATAGGAATGCTAACTTTTGCTCTTTGCCTGCTCTCTCTCCATGTTGCAGAGAAGGGACTTCTCTAATGAAACAGGTTCTGCAAGGAGGGCCCCAGATGAAAGGGCCGCGAGCCAAGACCGGGGGGAGGCTTTGCTTGAGGGTCTGGGGCCACCTACCCGATGCCCCCAAGATCGCCATAGAGGACAGGGGAGCTGGTACGAGCAATGGATGGATATAGGTGGAACTGAGGCAAAGTGGCAGCAGGTGCACCCGATGGAAGAGGGTGGAGGAGAGGTGGGGCGAAGGATGGAGCGAGAGAAACGAGAGGGAGATAGAAAGGGGGGCGGTGGTGGGTAGGGAATGGAATACCAAAGGGGAAGGGGGAGGATAATTAGGGTTTAAGGGTCACTACCTCCATAGGTAGGGCAAACTCTTGAGAGAGAAGAGGGAAAACTCTCACCTGTGAGAGAGCTACAGGTACAAGTGAACCCATGGGGCGCTGCGTTTGTTTTTCAAATGTAATGCGATTTTTTTCATCTTTTTGTTTGCTTGTAAAAAAATCCTAATACAGATCAGAGGATTGTTTGTTCTTCCAGTGTCTGGACTTGGTACATGGGATTGGATTTACAGTAATCGGTGATGGTCCACACTGGTTAAGGGAACAGGAAGATGCTTTTCATTGTCGACCGGATGAGTTTACCTACCTTCGAAGCTTACTTGCATAAGACAGCTTCAGGGTCCCGATAGGCCAACCTCAGAAGACTCATTACATGAAAGCTCTAGTTGGACCTTGAAAACTCCTCACATGATTCAGGTAGACATGGAAACATAAACGTTGATGGTACGAGCCAGCAAACGTCAAAAAGTGAACAGATTCCATCTCTACGAGTGGGAACTGAACTTCAGAACTTGGTTAAGAAGGATTAGGAAGCAGCCCAATCTCCATCGAAGAAACTCCCATCATGAATAGACTCCCACTAACTTAAGGAGTAAACAGCATCATAATGATAGATACATTCTCGGCAAGACGAAATCTTCACACACGCTGGCGCTTGAAAGACGAAGTAAACATAACGATCTTCTTACGTCTTAGATTGAAATTGGTACAAATACTCGGATTCTTGGAGCTGAACAACAGCAGAGTACGAGGATGCAAAGCTCTAATACAATGCTTTATAAAGCAAAATCGGAGGGCTTTTTACCGGATCTTATCATCGGAGGCACTTAAGTAATTATTTTTTAATCTGATTTGGCACTTAAGTGATCCAACGAAAATTTTAGCATACGACATTTCTAACGTCTTACGAAAGTTATGACATTTCTAGTGTCTTTTCCTCCATATGTACATTTCATTTATTTTTATTTTCTTCTTTTTTGATCCACTTGTTTTAAAATAAAGCGTACCCATTTAAAACATATGCTTAGAAGAAAATTAAAGGAAATTGAAATAATTTCATGAAACCCGCTTAATTTGAAGTTGATTTTTTTTTGGGGGGTCAAAATTTTCAAGTTGAGTTTGAGAACATATAAGATTGATAATTTTGTTAAATGATTTAGTTTCTTAATTCAATCCAGTAAACTTTACTATGAATAAAATGAATGATACAGCATACTTAATTCGGGAAGCTATTGCTCTTTTTTTTTTTTTTTATCCTATCCTATTCTACTGTACAAGTCATACTATGTGCGTTATGTGCGTGTGCAGTTTGCAAAACCCTACTCTTCCTCACACGTCCCCACCCCACTCTCTATAAAGGTGAGGATTCAAACCCCCTCACCTCCTTATTCCTAGATTTTGCTTATTGGAAAAACACATTTGCCTTTCACTTAGTTATGTTTCCTTTTTAGAAATAGTCTTATGTTATCGAATCATTAATAGAATCCATTTAGAAGAAAATAAAAGTGAAAATCGTGTTATGTAAAGTTCGCTTATTTGAAATCAATTTGTTAAAAACAAATAAGAGGAGTTCATAAACTTTAATTTATTAGCAAAATTTAAATAATGGATAGGGGATGTGGTCTATATTTTTAAATTAGCCTTTTGAAAATTGAACCAAGCTATCATTTAAAGAATACGATACTGAATAAGAAAATTCACATTCCTTAACGAGAATAAATAGAATTTATGGAGAAGCTAATAGTATCACTTTAAGGAAGTCCAATTCCTTTTCGAGTTGTCTAAGTGGTTTCCTTTAGATATAAAAGTGTTTTATCAATACAGGTGGCGTCGGATTTTGGATCACTAGGCTTGTATTGCATGGGAAATTGGTCAATTTCAGTTGGAGCATTTTCGACTCAACTAATTTTGACCCGACTCACCTGTTTGACAGGTCTATCATGACCCATCTCAAGGACACCTCTTTGCAGTGAAACAATGGGACGTCGGACTTGACAGATCCACAAACCAAACATTCTGAGTCATGGTGTGAATCCCATAGAATGATCTCCAGGCAGGTAACTAAGTTGATCGTATGCTCGTCATTTCCTACTAGCTAAAAGAATAATCCACAAGAAACCGTCAAGAGTTCAACCGCCATTGAGTAGTTGACCCTATCAATTTCGTTATCAGAGGAAAGAGATAACAACAAGCAAAGAATCATTCTCGAGAGGAACTGAGATAACCTATTCGCTTGTTACCTAAGAACAGAGAATCATTCAAAAAAATCCTAAACGGCCTATTCAACTAAAACTCGTCCCGAGAAATGACGTTATCGCAGGTCGCTACTCGATCACGTGTTCGGTTTAGAAGCTGCGGCTCCTAATTTGAATAGTCGTCTTGCCAACCACCGTGTAGATGAAGTCTTGCTTGATGCACTGAACAAAATCACAAAGTGGTTTGCATTTATCCATGGGAATTTGCGGAACCGAAAGTCCGATTGTCTATGGCTATATTTTATTGTTCTTTCACAGGTTGTCTCTTCCCTTATGTTGGTCTAGGGAAGGAGAAGTTTTTGACATGGAATCTAAGACCCATTATACATTGATGAAAAGATTAAACTATGAGTAGATCAAAACCCTTGATTGCGCTATCTCATCTGAATCTTTTTCCTTGCTGTTTTGATTGGTTTTGCCAAAGTCCACACGTAAATCCAGAGTCCCAGTCTCCTAAGATGATCATCAAGATCATATAAAACCCTCTGATCACTCATGAACCAAACCCAACCTCACTCCAAGTTTTTCATCCACAGCTGCAGCATTTCATCACTTCATTTGATTGCTGAAGAAGGAAGAAGAAGAACTTGAAGCGGTGTGAATCATCACTTGCAAAAATGGCCAACAATACCAGGAAGGTAGGCAACAAGAAGAACAAGCTCATCACCTGCATTAAGGCCCCCATAAAAATCCTCATGAAGGCCAAAAACTTCTACGTAAGCAGCATGATGCAGTGCTCTGGGCGTATCGGCAAGGGAGGCTTTGCGACTGGCCCGGGCAGGCCAATTAACAATGGGCTGCTGAAGAACTTGAGCATCAGCTCATCGAGATCGAGCTTTGTCACCGAGGAGGACCTAAGAGACCTCATAAGGGATGCTTCTACCAGAGGCCATCTGAACGGTCTAATTCAGATGGATCTTCTCCTTCAGAGGCACCCTAAGACTAACGGATCTCAATGGCGGCGGCACTAGGTTATGTGCCTAGGAGTTTCACAACAGGCATGGGGAGGATCGATGAGGACAAGCCGTGTGAATTTGAAGACAATGACATCAGGATCGATGCCATTGTGCGCCCGAGAAGCAGAAGCCATGCAGTTTCATGGAGAAGAGCTGATTTTGAGCCACAGAAAATTATGGAGATCAATTGCCGCTCTTTCTTCTTCTATTCTGGGTTTCATTTGTCCAGCAGAATCATTCTTTCATTCAATTATTCTTTGTATGTTTTCTTCATTATGAACACAACAATTGACAATAACGCTAGGTATGTCAGGACCGATCTACCAACAAGCTAATGTACTGAGTGATGGGGCAGACTCTTATCGAACATTCAGAAGAACCACTTACAGTCAGAAACAGCTTTTAATTCGCCATTCTAATAGATCCATCTTGATATGTCTAAGATTACTTTTGATATCTGATATACTACCTATGACAGCTTTTCCTGCTGTGTTTCTTGTACTGGTGCCAACTGTTTGGACTGAGACAAGATCTTATATTGAAAAGATCATCAGCTTTCGAATGACAAAGTCAAAGGAAGTTTGGTGGCAGAAATTTGTTAATTAGATCTTATTGGATTTGTAATTTTACTATACCGTATCGCGTTACTTTATTAGAGTCAATCATGTGCACAACTCGTACTCAGTCTAGGTTTATATATTTATGTGAAATTGGTGATATGATTCTTTTGCACGCTTGCTTACATATTCCTCTTCGATATCTCATTTTCTTTAGACAAACTCTTCGTAGAAAATTGTCGACCGATGTAGAAGACAATTTAGGTATTTGTACAGCAATATCGGTCTTTCACATAGACTATCCCTTAGAAATTGCAACAAAAAAGAAGAAATTTATTCTCATCCTTTTGGGGATATATACGTAATAATATAATCATGGAGGTGGCAGGTGAATTGTCGTAAGAAGTGGAAATTTGGTACAACTTCATTATTAATCTTGTTTGTCTGACCAAAAAAAAAAAAATCTTGTTTGACCCCGCAACTTCTCGTTTATTTCTGATTTTATAGCAACTAAGCTGCAAAATTAGTAATGTGACCAGGTCAACATCATAAAGTCATATAATTCAAAAGACTTATTTCTTGAACGAGTTATCAATTGTCAATTGGAGCTCTGATTTCGTGCCCTCGCCAATGTATTTAAATTTTCTCTTTCAATTTAAGAAGACCTGTTTTTGTCTGGTGTTATGTAATAATGATCTTAAGGTCCATTTGAGTGTGAGATTTGTAATACGTACACAATGCAAATGAGGATTATCAACCACAACCAAATGTAATAAAGGATTAATCTCAAAGTCGTAACTGTGTTGTGAAGTGCTGTAAGTTATGCGTTTATGATACACTGCGACCCACAACCTCAGAAGAAACTATATCTGACTCGTTAAGTGTAAATGTGCATAATATGAAATAGCTTTAAGTCTAAAACAACTCAATGCTATAACTCAGGTTTATAGAGGGCTAAGTCGGTCTTTAGCCTAATGTAAGGAAAATACCCAATCAGTAGTCCTAAACTAATTATACACTGTCAATTCAGTCCTTTTGCTTTTTAATTTCGCTATTTAACTAGCATGAAATTAATGTAATCCTTCCGGCAATTCTTAGGAAATGGCAGGATGGTGGACAGTCATTGCCGTCGTCATATGTGGCATGTCTTATGTCTTAATTTCGGGACTTTGATTAAATAACTACATTTTGAATTTTTTGCAAAGGTTTAGGAAAAATTGGCAAATTTGAAAAGTTTTAAACTGAATCATCATCCATACAATAAATTTACAGTAATGGTGTGCATTGTAGTCGAAATTCGAGTTGGTGATTTAAATAAGAGTTGAAGCTATAGATTCGATTGTGTTAGCAGGGTTCATTTTTGAACATAGCTAGCCGTGTCACACGCACCCAAACGGTAATAATGATCGATACAAACTGGTACTAAGACAAGGCAATGGTCATTAGTGCTATACAACCATCTTGTTTAGACTAAAGTTATTAACCATTGAAATGGTTATAAATGCAGAAAAATTGCGGGTGTGCTTTTTCGTGAAAATCTTGCCCTCATTGGTCCCCGGCGGGTTAATCAAATTTGATTGTCATGTTCAAATTCAATGTCGACGAGGTGCTTTTACGTGGATTCATAAGAATTAAAGATTCGAAATGTTAGACTATAACTATCCCGGCAAAAAAAAAATGTTAAGCTTGAAAGAATAGTGAAACTTGTAAACAGCTCCAGTTCAATAGTTAGACGAGTTTCCAATATAGTCCCTTTTTGACCAAAAACTAGTTGGAAATTCAGTCCTAAACATTTGCACGGTGTCCCAATCAATTCTAAACTTTTGAATTTGGCCAATTCAGTTATTGATATTTGACGATTTGCCCTATAGTCCTTCTAGCCAAATTAGCCGAAAATCGATGACTTCACAATCCAACCAGCGTTAATCATCTTACGGGCAGATCGACACTAACGTGAGCCATTTTTGTTATTTATTTCAAAAATTTTCTGAATATTTTTTTTTTTGGCCTTTCCCATCCCCCCCCCCCCCCCCCCCTTCTTTTCCTTTCCTCCTTTCCTTTCTAATTTCCCTCTACTAGTCACTAGGGCTTCAGCGCATAGGCAAGGACTACGCCATCCCTCGCTAGATCTAGGTGAGGGTTGCAACACCCTCTTTGTAGTTGGTGAGGGCATTCTGGCCATCTCGAGCCTCAGCAACTAGTGATGGGAAATAGGAAAAAAAAAAGGAAAGGAAAGAAAACAAGGAAAAAAGGGAAATAATCATAAAATTTAAAAAAAAATATTGCAAATTGTCTATATTAGTGTCGATCCACGCAGATGGATGACTTCACATTAGCGATTTCCTATCAAAATGAATCAAATGAATACATTGACAAATTTTCAAAAAGTTGGAGACTAAATTGGCTAAATTAAAAAGGTTAAGGTGAATAGGCTGTCGTATGATAATTTAGGGAAAAATGTCAAAGATCTAACCCTAATTACATTGGTGCCATTTAGTCATTCACCTTTTGCGTTGATGTCAATTCGGTCCTAAACCTTTTATTGATGCCAATTAAGTCCTAAACCTTTTGCACTAGTGCAAAAGGTTTAGGACCGAATTGGCATCAATGTAAAAAGTTTGGACTGAATTGATACCAAAGAAAGGTTTAGGACTGAATTGGCACTAATGTAATAGGTTTAAAACTTTTTGAACACTTTTCCTAATAGATTTATGATTTTTGGGACAATTATCCCAAGTTTAACATAAGTAGTTGTGGTAGAAAACAAAATTGACGTAATCTATGTCAAAAATTTCAAATGGCACAATTTAATTAAAGTATATGTCTCCTCTAGAGCATATTTTTGGAAAGTATGGATCACAGTACGAGAACAACACAAATCGAAGGCCTAATTAAAGAGATATGATTGGACAATGTCTTAACTTAAAGGGAAAGTAAATTATAAGTCCTAATTAAAGAGATATGATTGGAGAATCTAGTCAAGAATCTTCATTAGAAAATTTAATTGAGTGTTAAAAAATTTTATTTGGAGCAATCAACGTTTGAACATTTAAGTTCTAAACTAACCACTGGGGATTTGCCCCCATGGCCACTCTTCTCACTTGGGAATGGAGAGGTGAGAGGTTCGAGTCTCTACCTTCATCTCTTCCTTCGATGGAAATTAGGATGAGGATGCGTGAGGAGAGAGCAGGGTTTCGTGACCTTCACATGCACATAGCACATACATTGGCTTGTAAAATAGAATAGAATAGGACCAGACCAAAAAGAAAAAAAAAATCTAAACTTACCATGAAAAGATCTGGGATTTGTTTCCACGGACTTTGTTCCATTTCATCCATGAAGTTTAGCACTTTCATGTTATTTTTTCCCCTTCATTTAAATGAATCACTAAGGTACGAATTTCACGTTTTTTGGAAACTCGAATAAATTTCTCACCTGACTTGGAAAATGAAATTTTCGAGAAAATCTTAGCAGAAGCGATGTTACTTTTTTTTTTTTTTTTTTGGTCGGAAGACATGATGTTACTTCATCTGATTCTAACTCATGCCAGTGGGAAATCCATTGTCAACATTCTCACACAATAATGGCTTCGGTTAAAACCTACTAGTCACAAGGATAACGGCATACCAGCCGATTGCCTATCCTACATCCATTGGAGTTTAAGCATTCATAGTACTACACTACTACTAAAGCGACGTGATCCGCCCATCGCACACGATGTTTTCTTTACTTTCTCGATCGCAAGATGGTGACATGAGTTCATCGTTCTGTAATTCTTACTCGGGGCGAGCATAATGCGGTTCAAACCGTTTAATCAAAACCGAACCGAACTGTTTTACCTGGTTTGGTTCCGTTTATGAGTGGTGATTTCGAAAGGGAAAAAAAAAATCATAATTTGCACCGCATCGTAGCTTGGTCTGGTCTCAAAAAAAAAATTAGAATCAAGTCAAACCGCGAAACTCTATTTTATGGTGTATATGTTGGGATTACTAATTTTGCAATTATTTTTATATTAATGTTTAAGGTAGAATCATGAAGAACAACATACTTTGTTGTTCAATTTCGACTTTTGTTGGCCAAATTGGATCAAAATAATGAGATTGGCGTGTGTTTCTCTTATGGTGATATTGGAAAATTTTACGTAAAATGCAAGTCTCTTGGGTCATGATTCGACTCGGTTTGAAAGCAGTATTTAGTTTGGTTCGGTTCCATCAAGTAAGATAAGAGATCTTGTCCAACTGTGATTGTCCTATTTGATTTAGTTTGGCCTTCAAACAGCATCGAACTGCACCGTGCACGCCCCTAATTCTTGCCGCACTCCATTAAATCTTCACCAGACCCGTTTATCCCTCGGTCTCTCTCTTCTTGTACTCTCCAAGCCATTGTGTTTGACAATTATGGTGTCTCCCAAAATCACCGCCGCCAGCAAAGTCGCCTGCCATCACCACCACCACAAGCATCATGCCGTCCCACCACAAACCGTCGTGTTCATCACCAGTCACGCCATATCTCTCTCGGAATCATAGAAATAAAGGATCCGCATCCATAAATAAGTACATCATTGTGCGTTTTCCTCAAGTATAGTAGATTGCATGAGGCGTATAAAACAATTTATCATATAGTATCGGCTCTTTAGATATGTCACAACTTAGGCAAATGGATAGATAGAAGCGACGGGGTGGCAACATCCTAGTCGTTACATGGGGTTAAGCAGTTTGAGAGATAAATATTCAATGGCGACACCATCATCACGATCCTCGCCGATGTGCAAGTGTTATAGCCTTTCTCATAAGAAGTGATTTGTGCGTGTTTGTGTTTGTGCGCACGAGCTTGGGGGGGGGTGGGGGGGGTGAATGATGTGGTAGAAGCTCGATACCCCACCCGAAATAATCACCCACAAAGAGTTCAAACGTGAGCGCATAACATATTCAGTTGTCGCCAACTCTTCTCAAAATCCTAGGGCAAATGGTTTGTTGTGAGACATGGGTCGCTAGCATCCTCATACATGTACCTTAGCAAGATTGATAAGGCAAACTATTATTGTAAATAAAATTTAGGGAAAAGCCATTAAAAAATCCTAAACGATGTCCATGGTGACATGTTTATCCAAACTCTTTTTTTGACACAAAAAAATCTCAAATTTGTATTTATGTGATACATTTATTCCCAACTTATTCTAGTGTGACACATTCACCTTCAAACTTTGTCTTATGACACCAAGAACCTTGAAACTTGTAGGTATGTGACATATTTACCCTGCAAATGTGGGGTAAATATGTCACACGGTAAAAAGTTGGGTTTTTGGAATCACAATTTTTTTGAGAGTAATGTTTCATACATTTACAAGTTTAGAATAAGTATTAATACCATGAAAATCTCAAACTAGTGCATTTGTAACAAATTCATCCAAACTATTGTTTGACCATCAAAAATCATAATCTAATATACCTATGACATTTACCCCAAATTAGTACACTTATATAAATTTACTCTTAGTTAGTTTTCAATAAATTTTACAGTCAATATTATTGAGTTAGATGACACGTGATACTTAATGAGTGTACCCATTTGGGGTTTTTATACTTTGTTTCTCACATGCAATATCAATTTGGGAGTTTTCAGGGGTATTAATCATTTTAATGAGAATTGATAGAGGGTAAATTTATCATAAGTGTACTAATTTGAAGTAAAGTTTGTCACAGGTACACCAGTTTAAGTTTTCGGCGGTCACAAAATAGTTCGAGGTAAATTTATCACAGATGTATCAGTTTAAGGTTTTTACGTGGTCAAAATTTTAGTTTTTAGTAAATTTATCACGACTGTACCAACTTAAGAATTCGTCATATTAGCCCTAGAATTAAATGTGCCAAAGGCTTTTTTTTTTTTTTTATGGTTTTTCCCATGGACGAATACTTGGGAAAGTGTTGGAAGTCCTGCTTGCCGACCACTTAGCCACCACGATCGGCGGCATGGATGATGCTGGTGTGAATAAACTTTTGGTGGGAGTAGACCTAACAATAAAAGACGCCAATCGTGTTTGACATTTTGCCATCTCGTTTTCGGTCGCATTCCATACTTCATTCAGTCCTCCGTCACGGTCGGCATCCAAAAACCCTAATACCTAGCACGATCACAAACCCAATTTTCTCTGACCATCCGAATCCAAACCAATATCCCACCTCTCCATCGTCTGGTTTTCTGATCATGGCTCCAAGTTTCGGTCTTGCGTATGAATGACAACTTCTCCTTTTTCCAGTCGGACAGAGACCCCCCCAAATCTCTCTCTCTCTCGATCTCGACCGAAATCCCAGGTGGGTTTTGCAGATCTAACACGTCTCTAAGCTCTCTCTCTCTTACCAGTGGCAACAATGATATAAGAAGAAGAAGACACCAAACTCTCCCATACCGCACCACTCCCACCTTCTTGCTGTCATCTTCATCATCATCATCATCTTCCGGACTTGGTTTCCTCGTGTACCCATCGCCATCTCTGCCTCTCTCTCTCTCTCTTTCTTGTTCGTTCCGATTTCGCTTTCCCTATTTCCACTTTTCCTCGTCCGACGTCTCTGTTTTTCCTGCTAAAAGACCTCTCTTTGTTCCGTTTTCTCCAGCTTTTTGTCGTCGTCAAGAGAGAAGAAAGATAGCCCTCCCGATTCCCCGCCGTTCAGTGGGCAGCGTCAGAGACAATAAATGCCACCAACTCCTCTCAACCCCTAATCATTAGGAAACTCCCCCGACGACATTCTCTTGAAATTTGCAAGATATCCTTTTTCTCTTTTCTCGAGAGAGAGAAACGGTTGGATTCGAATGGGGAACTGCCAAGCGGCGGATGCGGCGACCGTGGCGATCCACCACCCCGCGGGGACCAAGGTAGAAAGGTTTCACTGGTCCGTAAGCGCCCACCAGATCATGTCGGCAAACCCGGGGCACTACGTCGCGCACGTGATCGCCGCGTCTCCTCAGACAGCCGCTGCGGCCATTGGCGAGAGCGGCACACCGTCGAGGCAGCTCAGGCTCCTGCGGCCCGATGACACTCTGCACATCGGGCAGGTCTATCAGCTCATTAGCTTCGAAGGTATGTACCGAGTTTTCACGCGTAGCCGCGGATTCTCCGGGCTCTATGTTTCTTGATTTTTCGGTTTCTCAACAGTTTGATTTATTCTTCTTTTTTTGGGGTGTTGGGTTGGTGGAAGATGTGTTGAAGGAGTTTGCGGCGAAGAAGTGCGTGAAACTGGGGAAGCTGTTGGAAAGATCTGGAGGGGTTGGAGTCGAGCCGAAGAAGAAAGAGTCAAGGACGAGTCGGGGGCCGAGTTCGAAGAGGGACTCGGCGTCCGCTAACGACAGCATGTCCTCGAAGGTATTTTCTCATGCTTGGCAACCAAAGTATATACATGCATTGGTAAAAACATTTTTTTTTTTGTCAATCTTGTTTACGGAAATGACTCATCGAAAAAAAATTCAATATATTACTACACAACACCCAGAAACGATTAATCATGAACTTTTATAAAGTACAGAATTTGAATTCTGTACCTATGATGTCTTATGATACTAGAGTCCCATCCCTCAATCCTTATCAACGGGGCAATCGCACGCCTATTGATATCTTATTTTTAAAACAATAGTGATTAGAGCTCGTGATTAACAAAAATCCAAATTAGTGGTTATGCATAAACAATAAATATCTAATTAATGTTTCGTGAACAAAAAGTCAAAATAATGGATTTCTCTCCACATTGGGTGCCCGAAATCATGGGAATGCTAGCTTTGGATCCTGTTTATTAATCATGGTCGGATCCCGCCTAACGAATCCTAACTTCCCTTTGACATTCGCAATTTCTTTCTTTATTAACAATTTATCCGTCACACATCATTTTGTAACTTGTCTTCCCTCTTACCGTCGTGAGCGTTACGAGTCCTATGATTCGTGATATTCCTCAGAACAATAGTAATCCCTGCCTAACTTAATAGTAAATCTCTTTTCGTGCCTTACCCCGAATGAATCTTGACTTTCCTTTAGGGTATGTAATTCCCACTTATAGCGATTTATCTGTAAAATATTCTTTTCTAACTCTTCTTCAGAGAGGCGTAATATCTCTTTGGTGGTATTAACTTCGCTGGATCTTATGATTCTTGATATTCTAGAGAGAAAGTAATCTCCCTAGTTAATAGTAAATTTATTTTGCATCATTGTTAGTAAAATACTTAGTGATCCTAACTTTCCTTGACACTTCCTGAAGTTTTGCAGCTTATGCGTCCGTAATTTTCTCTAGGAAAAGTGATACAAATTGAAAGTCTTGCAATATGATTCGTGAACTTATAATTTATTCAATGTGGACCATCTGCATCAATATCCATTTTCTCTGCTTCATAAAATATTTCTTAATCAAATGTAAGTTTGATCCCCCTTGCATCAGTAAGTTATAACAGAAACCGATTTTGCAAAGCTGATTAAATAGACCACAGTTTTCCTTTTTATCCCATGATCCAAATGAATGCATGATCGTGCCTATAAAAACACTAAGGCTCCATTCATTTCGCGAAAATAAATTTTGTAAAATATTTTCTTAAAAACAATCTCTTGAAATAATTAGTTGATGGAAAATGTTGCCATTATGGACTAAAATTTATGTCTAAATATTTTTGTGGACGATAAAAATATTTTCTGTTCATTAATTTTAGTAAACAATACAAGTGATTGTTTTTTGGAAAATATTTTTCAAATCATTCATTTTTTTTTCACAATCATGCATTGCGTTTTTTTAAGGAGAGAAAGAGACGAAAGATTAGAGCTCCATTTGTTTCATGGAAAAGGTTTTTCTGGAAAACATTTTTCTCAATTTCTAGCATTTGGAAGGCAGATAATATTTTCCGGTCAATTGAAAATTTCCTTCTAAAAGTGAGGAAAATGATTTCCTTTTTTGAGAAGTGGAAATCATTTTCCTCATCTTTTTCACACTTCCATTATTTATAATTATTTTTTTTCTTTTTTCATTATTTATTTATTTTGTAAAAAATCGATAATCTTATATTTTAGATTTTAGATTTTATTTTTTATTATTTATTATTTTTGATTTGTTGATTTTTTTTTCTTTTTTTCTCTCTTTCTACCTCCTTCTTCCTCCTTCCCCCCAATTGCCACTCCTTCTTCCTTTAGCCACCGCTCCTTCTTCCTTCGGCCGTCGCTCCATTCTCCTTCCTCCAGCTACCCTAGGATGGCCATGACTCGACCCAACGATCTCGGGCTAGCTCGAGACTGGCGAGCCACGAGCTCGCCAAATCCAAGTGACCTGGAGCTTGGCCATGGTTGGCAAGCTTCAAGCGCAACCGAGGTTAGGGAAGCTCAAACAGTCACTCCTTCTTCCTTCGGCTACCGCTCCGTCCTCCTTCCTTCGGCCGCCCTACAATAATCATGACTAGGCCCGGCAATCTTGGGCTCGTCTGAGGCCGGCGAGCCACGAGCTCGCCAGATCCAAGTGAGCTTGAGGTCGGCCATGGTCGGTGAGCTCAGGGCTCACCAGATCGGCAAGCTTCGAGCTCAGCTGAGGTTGGCAAGCGACAAGCTCGCCAGATCTAGGCGAGCTCTAGGTCGGCCATGGCCGATGAGCCCCGAGCTTCGAGCTCGGTCGAGGCTAGTGAGGTGGGAGTTCGCCTGGATTTTTTTTTTTATTTGTCAGAGGAGTTCACCTAGATTGGCAAGCCCCAATCTCTCTTGGATCTGGCGAGCTCGAGATCACCGGGCCGAGTCATGGCCATCACAAGGCAACCAGAGGAAGGAGGACGGAGTAGCAGCCAGAGGAAGAAGTAGCAATGGTCTAGAGGAAGGAGGTAGAAAAAGGAGAAAAAAAAATTAAAAAGAAAAAGAGATAAAATAAATAATTAAAAATTCAAATTAAAAAAAATGAAAAATTATTAATAGGATTTCATGGAGGAATTTGATTTTCCATACCAAATGACAAAAAATATTTTCCAAGTCTTTTTCATAATTTAGTCAAACACCGAAAAATATTATTATTTTTCTGAAAAATAACTTTCTGGAAAATATTTTTCAAAAGTGTCGCATTTTTCGCAAAATAAACGGAGCCTAAGGTAAACAACATTAACAATATTGCTCTTTTCCCATAAGCAGAATGCCTAACTTCACGTGGGTCCTCAGTCATCCTTTGATTACTTAGTGAAATGTATTTAGTAAGTCATAATTCGTTGAGTAATTCTCTTCAATTTTTCGTGGGTCCGGTTAGCTTTCCTGGGCATTTCATCATTTTCTTCTGATGTTCCATAAAGTTAACCTAATCCCATCTTTCTTTCCGCCATGTTGACCCTAGTTCGTTTCCCTACACATGAACCCACGTGATTGGATCCTAAGAACTTAGGAAATGCTTGGAATAATAAATTTGAGGATCGATTCATCTTTCCCACCATGCCGATGACATGCGTAATGGTGAATGCGAACTGGCTCGTTAAAACGTCTCTTTCACCCACACACATCCGACTGGCACGCTTAGAGTCTTCGTGGCCAAATTGATTTTTATGTGCGGGAGGATGATACGTCATGAGAAATATTTTACACTGCTCTTTAACAATTTGTGGCGTTGGGATGTACGATTTTCACATATGATTTAAGTCAATCCCAATTCATGGTTTAGATTTGACACCAATTTCATGGAGAATGCTAGAAATATGAAAAATAACTTGACATCATCATGGTTTCTCTATTTGCATGATATTGTCCTTCCGTGAGATCATTCTATATTTTACCCTATCTTTGACATGATCTACTAATAATTTTATAGGTAAATTGTCTAAACACTTGTGTACTTTGTCCTTTTTTTTTTTTTCCTGGTGGCTTGTTGTCCTTTTCTATTTGATAAAAATAACCCTCTAACTCTTGCAATTTAATTAAAAACTCTTTCTGTCTGGCGGGTTTGTTGAATATTATCATTATTATATGTCATAATATTTCAAAAATTGCAAATTTTCATAATTCTCTCATGCTAGGATTATCTTCTAACTTAGCTGTCCTAGTGGCTCAGAAAATGCCACGTCGGGTTTGTTTTTCTTGGTAAAGATGATCCTGCTTAAACTGATCGAAATGGTCCTTGACGGGATTATAAATGCACACGGCTGTTTTTCACCAAATTAAGAATACCTAATCAACGGATAAAAGCACGAGAACACGAGTATGTTTGGACAATTTATCCTGATGTTAGACAAAGCTCAATCAAGCCTTCCATTTTTCTGTTTCTTCCTTTCATTATTATTCTCCAGGAGGAGCAGGAGGTTGATGAATGGGGAAGCGGCGGCAGTAGCAGTGGGCTGAGAGGGGTGGTGGGCCTGAGAGGGGTGGTGGCGGCGGTGGGCGGCGGTGGGAACCAGCCTTACAAAGCATTTCCGAGATTGGAGCTTGAACGCTACTCTCTCTCTCCCTCTCTAGAATAAATCCAAAGTGCCAACCGAAAGTTGTCCATACTTTTGTGCACTTTTCACCATCTCCGATGTAGGAGTAACTAGTCCCTCACTGTCCTTATCAATCGAACGAGCGACTGTTCTTTTCCTCCCTGGATTCTAGTGCATTTTAGGAGTAATAGTTGATTGTCGACGCTTTGTGCCTAGGTTGATCATGCACTTTGCAATCATGAACTACATGTTACCACCATCTTGTTCTAACAAAGACACTAGAACTTCTTCCCGCGACGCAATTTAATTCAGCGGTCAAGAGGAAAGCCTTCCATGTGCATGCGAACTTCCCGATTCACTCGTTGATTTATCCTTCGTGGGTTGGAGGTAAATTTGAAAAGTTTAGGCTAAGCAACATTAGGATTCTTGTCTAGCTGAGCAATACTAGCAGTACGGGTGCTTGTTTGGTAAGTTTTCTTTCAAGAGTTACAGTCGTGAAAATAGGCGCTGCTATTTTCATAAAATGTCTGAAAACTCGTTAAAATTACAATATTCTCAAAGATATGGCAGCTCATAACATACTTTAGGCCGTTATCTCGCCAATTTTGAGATGCTACAGCTTTAAACCATGTATTACCGAATTTAAAAGTTATGACACTTCAAAAATACAATTGTTATTGCGGCACTGCCACAATCATTAAAAAAAAATTTACTAGAAATCAATATACCAAAGGCAAAAATTTGGGTGGTCTGAGCACCCACTTTTATATAGAGGTTGATTCATTGAAATTCGACGTATGTTCATTTACTTGCACTCAACACACAAAATGAGAACCCCCCACCCAAATCCCAAACCCTTCTCAAATTCCTCCTCTTTCTCTCTCTCCATCCTCAATCCAGAGTGCGTAGATCGTTGAGCTGTTGCCCACGCCACCATTCTTGCCGTAGCACTGTGACTCGACCGCTCTATCCCCCTCTTCTCTTTAGTAAGCTCGACACCACCTCTGTGAGTGCACGCAAGACTCAACAGCCATAGGGTCGAGAAAAT
The DNA here is from genome assembly GCA_019149425.1 of Psidium friedrichsthalianum. Lineage (NCBI taxonomy): Eukaryota > Viridiplantae > Streptophyta > Magnoliopsida > Myrtales > Myrtaceae > Psidium > Psidium friedrichsthalianum. The sequence continues at coordinate 22,284 of JAGVVM010020223.1, forward strand.
TATCCAAACATGCCATATTTTAGCTAATTCACTCTTAAACTTTTTAATTTTTTCAAATGAGTCCTAAATCTTTTCATATTTTGTTAACGAATCCACCCAATTAATTTTTGCCGGAAACTGATGACGTGGCCTCTAGCGATCTTACATGGCACAAACCAGTGCTAATGTGGACATTTTCACCGTTTGTATCGATTTTGGCAATTTCTTTTCTTTCTTTTTTGGATGTAGGTTATGGACGCCCTTGCCCAATGCCAGCGAGGGTGTCCCGACCCTCGCTTGCGGCCGATGAGGGTCAACTAGCGACCCTGCGGCCCTTGCTTGTGGCCGATGAAGGTCGACTAGCGACCCTTGCCTGCCCTAAGGCCAAAACAAAAAGAAACAAAAAATCAGAAAATTCGAATTTTCAAAAAAAAAATTATTAAACATATTTTAAAAATATATCTAAAAATGTCAATGTTAATGTTGGTTGTACCAAGTAGGACCGTCAGTGATCACTTCATTAATTGCCGACCAGAATTAGCCAGATGAATTCAATTGGTAAAACATAAAAAGATTTAGGACTCAATTGACAAAATTCAAAGGTTTAAGACTAAATTGACTAAAGCGTAATATATTTGAGACATTTTAGACAATTTTTCTGCCACACGTCTTTTCCTTGAGAGGAGATGAGATTGTAAGTTTTCCCTTCTTGGTGTAAGTTTTCCCTTCAAGTGCTAATGAAAACAATTTTAGTGAAATTTAGCTGTCTCAATTCTCAGGCAATCGCACCAAAAACTCGAGTTATGCTCATTACTAAACTTGTTGAAGAAATGAAATATAACCAAGGTATATCTTTTTTATCAAAGGTTGAATCGATCATCAGAAGAAGAATTAGGCCAAAAATTAGGATACATTCTGGGAAAGAAAACTTCCATCGAAGAGAAGCAAATGATTTCTTTCTTCAACTTAGAATTGATTCACAACAATTCTTTCCTTTATAAAAAATCCGTGTCGTCCCTAGAGTAACTTTTATTCGTTGAGCGACGGCCCTTCCACTCGGCACCGTCGAATCACTAAGGCCGACTTTCGTCCCTGTTCGACGGGTGGGTCTTGCAGTCAAGGACAAGTGGGGAATGTTGAGGTGAACCAGAAAAAGTTGGGTAGAGCCACATCTATATTATTTGATTCTAATTTTAATATACTAGTTAACTAAATTATTCTATTAGTTATAATAAACTATAACATTAGTTATATGTAGGGCTATACGGACTCGAACCATAGACCTTCTCGGTACTAATCCTTAACTTTTCGAGGAATCCTTCATCAGTGGTTGTGAATGACTGATTTTTTTTTAATCTTTGCGATCTTGGTTCTGTAGGAGCAAGTCAAAAAGATTGAGAAGTTTTTGTTTGAAATATGAATCAAATCAAACTGAGGGATCCCTTAACTATAAAAGGAATTAATAAAACGAATCACACTTTTACCACTAAACTATACCCTTTTTTCTTCTTCTTCTCATCGGGGTTATTTCATAAAGACTTGCCATGGTGGTGATGATCAGAGGGAAGGCAATCAATTGGGGTACCAGCCTACGGTGTGGTTAGACATGTCAAACGGGGGCATTGAGTCGGGCAATAAATTATTCGGCGCAAATTAACCCATATAATGTATTTAGTACAATGCAAATTTCTCGACCCATAACCCGACCATACATGACCTTACTCATATTGCAAAAGCACTTCCATATTAAATCTCATCTAGGAAATCTTATTTCTTACAATTTTTTATAAAATATATTGCTAAATTATTGTGGACAATTTGTATAATTTTTCTAAAAATAAAAAATCTGAATTTTTCTTTTTTTCTTTTTTTCTTTTTTTTCCTTCTAAGTCTGGAGAGAGTCGTCGGCCAACCCTCACCAGGCACAGGCAAGGGCCGCCCGACCTTCGTCCAAATCGATCGTAATCTTGATTTTCTTAGCTCTAGTAGTCTTGGTTGGGCCATTGAGACAAAAATCAGTGTTGTTTCGACGCATCTTTTGGGGTTAGGTACTTGAAACTTGAACGGCCCAAACTAGCCCAAAAAATAAATGTTATACAAACATATATAATTTACTAACTTCTAAAAAAGTAAAAAAAAAATACTATGAGACCAAATCTGTCAAACAAGTGGGTCGAGTCAAAAATGATTCCATGCATATTGATACATTTAACCCATTTTGACCCATTTTCATACAATACAAATCTGGCAACTCATACCAGACCCAACTCATACCTGATTCATATTGCTAAATCACTTCAATATTAAATCCAATTTATAAAAAAAAAAATTCTAATGAATTTTCATAAGAACATATATTGCTAAAATACTATGGACAATTTTTATAATTAAAAAATTCTGATTTTCTTCCATTGCATAATTTTTTCCTTTTTTCATTTTTTTTTCCTCTTTTTCTTTCACGTCCAGAAAAGGTCACTAGTGACAATCAGCAAATGGCAACTAGAGAACGATGACAACAAGCGGACAGCGGACGACAACTGACGATAGGTGGACAGAGGCTGGCGACAACCAGTTAGATCCCGATGAACTCGAGCCTTGCCCGAGACCCTCACCAATTGCATACTTTTTGGGTTCAGGTTAAATGGTTGAATATGAGTTTGCATCAAATCCATATTAGACCCATATAAACTTAGACTATACAATTTCAACTCATTTTTTTTAAATTTAAGTGGCCCATATTCAATTCGGGCCTACTAAAACTAAGTTAATAAATGGATTTCTAACCCATGTTGTCCCCTCTGCATGAGACCCATTCTCTTCTCTTCTCAACTCCACCTCTCTCTCATTTCTCTCCTCAGTGGCTATGCCTCTCTCGTCACTCGCTGTGGAGGGTGCATTCGCAAAGGCTTTATATGGAGCAACATATAGAGGTTGACTATTGCTTCATTAAAAAAAATGACATTTAGGTAAAATTAGGACTACATTGATTAGAAAATAGCAATCAGTTAACTAATGTACTCACCAGGACTCTTGATGGTTCCTGATTCAAGTATGTATATAACAAGTTAGGCATACTTGATGTCTATGCTCCAACGTGAGCGAGAGCATTAGGAATAGTGAATGGGGCAATAGTAAACTTGTATACAGATTGTTCAACATTACGTAATTTCGGAATCCCTATTGCGCAACATTTAAATATAACATAATTACATGTATGCATCCTCCATGACTCGCATGATTTTTTCTTTCCAATCCTCAGTGTCAATATCACACCTAATCATATTATTTGGTTTCATGAATAGCATATGAAAACAAAAAGAAGAAATGTCATCAAAGTGCCCAAAATGGTGTGATTATGATGGGAACTACGAAGCAAACATTTGACCGGACGGTGAACTTATCCTAAACATAAGAGTGTAATAATTACTTTTTGCAAAACGTGCTATTCGTACACCAATTTCAAGAGAATAGTGTGTTTTGCCGTGGAAACAGTGATCGGGCGCGGACTTTTGCACCGCGACCCGGCCGGGGGTCGGGGAAGAGCACCACCGGGCCGGGGACGGGACCGAGAAGCCTGGCCGGGCTGGCCCTTTTCAGATGAACTGTTAGTACACCAATTTCAAGAGAATAGTGTGTTTTGCGGTGGAAACGGCGATGGGGCATGGACTTTTGCACCGCGACCTGGCTGGGGGCCAGGGAAGAGCACCGCCGGGATGGGGCCGGGACAGAGAAGCCTGGCTGGGCCGACCCTTTTCAGGTAAACTATGGACCCTTCCGGTGGGCTTTCTTAGTGGTCCAGTACTTAGGAAAAATTCGGGATTAACCGGTCCGCTGATTTCTTGATCCAGTTCGGTTCTCTTCTCCATTGAGAAGAAGGACGACGCTTTTGAAATTTTTACGGTTGAAGCTTCAAAGCTACCGGAGATAACCCTCCTCCGTCTTCCCCAGCAGCGACAACGGAGGCCATGGACTCTTCCGCGCGAATTCGCAGTTCCATTTGCTCTTTCTGGGTTTTCTTCCTCCTAATCTGTGGCGTCTCTGGCTCCGCCGCGGAACCCACCTTAGGTACGAGCCTTTTCTTCGTTTCTGTACCCTTCTCTGTATCCGCAAGCTACTGGATTTGATCAGCTTCCCTAAGGATTCGACGTACAGCTACAAGTTGATTGTGCGCTTCAGCTGTTTGAAATGTATTTTGGAACTTCTTTCGTGATTAGATTTGAGTTCGCGTTTTCTTCTTTCCTAGTGGAAATCCATAACTTCGCAGCAATAGCAGAATGAAATTCCTCAATCCACTTCTAGCCCCCTTTTCCCCTGTGAGAGAAAGAAAGGAAATTTTTGTAGTTTGTTTTGTTGGTATTGATATGGGCGACTGAGTGTTGGTTGCCTGTGTTTGATTGTGTTCTGTCTGGCAATTGGTAAAAAGACAAGGAGATGAATTGGAATCACAGTCACCTAACGAGCCCATGTCTTACCAAACGTAGCGTTTCAAGCGTTCCCTACCAATTTCATAGTCTATTGTTGCAGTCAGATGATTCAGCTATGCCTTGTGAGTAGAGGCATTATGATAAATAATGCCTTTTGATGCTAAGTGTTCTTCCACTTCTATTACATTTTGCCAAAACACTTAGTGGAAAATGATTATTCCTTCGTGTTGTTGCTAATATTTTTTATTTTTATATGTGTAAATCTTGTATCTATCAAAGATTACTCTTCCAAAGTGCAGATTAAGGTGCCATCTTGACGGGTCGTCTTCTGTCAATGACTACTTTATGCTATGAATTTGCAATGGTTTTTGTTACTAAAAGTTTGTTGAATAATTGTGCATCCAAAATCCCCAAGAAATGCTCAACTGGTAATTGTACTATGCAGAGTTTTCCTGTTTCTTTACCCAACTGAGCACGAATTTGAAAGAAGATGAAGAAAATAAGAAATGGGCATGGGTTATCTTGACTTATGGGTAGCTTCATTTTCAATACCTGGATTGAAAAATCAATCAAGTTGGCCAAAAAACAAAAAGATATCTTTGCAGCACGGCAAGAGAAGGAGGATTTCTTGATCCCTCTCTTTGTTTTTTGGTTTATTTGGAAAGATACAAGAGAACCAGTGAAGAAAATGAGTGTTCTAGATTTTTTGTAATTATGGCAAACTGGTTCAACTTTAATTTTTGGGATTATTGAAAATTACAATCGATGTAAATGCATTAACTGACTTTGTATATGTCTTTTTTCTTTTAACTGAGATCCCTTTTGTTGCTTGAGCTTTTTCTATATTTGGGTTTGCATCCCTTGGTGCCCTATGTTGGATTCCCCCTTACCTATAAGAGAAAGAGAGAAATCTGATTAAAATCCTTGTAAGTCCTGATTTTTGTGTGGCTATTAATAAGTGGGACGTATATAATTGGGGTATCGGGCCAGGTCAGGTATCAGAGAGACCCGACCCGACCTAGCCCATTGACTCCCCTGATTAATATGAAATTAATGATTCGTGCATTGCCTTCATTAAGCTGTTTCATCTTCTCATGCTTGTGGCTTGTGACAGAAGTAATTGTCTTATTGCCTTTCACTTTTTTAAGTGCGTCCTGGTCAAGGTAAGTTTGGGGAGGACATGCATACTTCTATCTTCTTCTCTACTCATTGGACCAGTTGTTCTACCTAACCATCATTGCCTTTATCGAAGTGTCTTGCGAAAGAGGCTATGAAGGATCAATTGTGTGCACAAGCTACTATATTTTGAACATTTAGTTCCATGATAGTTTGCATCGGAGATACTAATTGCCTGATAGAGGCACCTGATTTTGCTCATTAATTCGATAATAAAGTTCTATGATGTACACTAAATTTAGTTTCAGGTAGCTTTTGATTCAATCTTGCTGAACTTGTATGCTTCTATATCCCAGAAATAAAGGGGCGAAAAATTTGTGGAAACAGATTATGGTCATAATCAACACATCATAAGGCAGCATAACCATTTCTTTCATTTGCATGCATATACTTCAAACTTACTGCTGTAGTATCAATTTTGCAGTCATTGGTCAGTCTACTTCAGTGCAGCTATCTCCTGTATTGCCAGTGGAAAACTCTCCTGGTTCTAGGCCCGGCACTTCTATGTTTTGTGAAAGAGTTCATATCCATGGTTTATCAAGGATGAAACATTTGAGTAAAATAGCCTATTCAGTTAAAGTGAAAGTTTTCTCTAAAAGTAGCAGTCTTCATCCAACCAAGTTTGAGGTTTGTTTCCACAGGTGAGTATTTGTGAGTCTTTGCTGATTGTGCCTCTGAAGTGTGTATCTAATTTTTTACTCTTTCATTGTATAACATTGTCAAATGACATGTTGATCTACTGATGTTAGACATTGATAATTGAACCCTCAGAGTCATTGTACACCTGTTTTCAGTGGAAGGAAGCACAATATTTTGGGTTTTCTTTTGAGGAAAGTTGTACCAATCTCAGTGAAGGATCCCTCTTGGCAGTGAAACTAACTTCAAGTATCACATAGAAGCTATACTTAACTTGAGAAAATCTTTGAGTTCTGCTATCAAGTAATTGTCTTTGGGGAGATCATGCTGCAATTCATGTTTCTGAAGGCCCGAAAGAATGTCCTTTCTTGAGTGTGCACAGTCTAGTTTGTCTGATATTGGTTATGATTTGCTTGAAAGTCAAGACGGGAGAAATTTCTATCCAGTTATTCTGGTCCATATTAGTTATAGGCTTAGGATATTGAAGATTGTTACCCTAACTGTTACTCTAATTTGCAGGAATTTATCTCTTGGAATGTGCATGTGCCCTCAAAACCAATGGGAAAAAGTTGGCAAGGGTTCATGGTTTCGGTCAATGTCACCATTTGACCATAAGCTCTTAGATATAAGAGTAGCTGGTTCATCCTTGGAAACTTTTGAGATGTCAATTGAAGAAGGTGCCTATCAGGAATTAATGAATGAATTGTTTGCCTGCATATATTTTCCCTTTAACCTTTGACACTTTGCACTAATACCCCTTGTGTATGTTTCACAGAATTTTTCCTGTATCGGGTAGTTCTCTTGGTCGTGGGCTTGGTTTTAATGACCTTTGCATCTTCTTTGAGCAATTCATTGGCTTTCTACTACAGCAGTGCAATGGCAGTTGGCATCATCCTTGTAGTACTGATGGTTCTTTTTCAGGTGGAATGGATTCTCTCTAGTTGATTTTTCATAATATCATTCTTGGTTGCTTCTCTGAATGGACAATGATCACATCTATGGTTTGGATATCTGTTTTTCTCAGTTCTAAATTTAGTATTTTAGAGATTTGATCGATGTATGTAACTGGTTATGTAGAATTTTTACCCCTACTCTATTCTTTCTATTGTCTTATGTTTAATTTCAGTTTGAGCCAGTTCTCTTATAGATAATGCAATCTGGTTGTGTCAGGAGACTTTCTTCTGTTATATTGCCTTAGTTTGAGTTTGAAGAGTGACTATACTGACACATTTCTGTATATCATGTACGCATGCACTTGTCTTGATGTACATGCAACCATTTTAAAATTCATGAGTACAGGGAAGTCTTTTCCTATAATTATGCCCTATTCGCACGCTTCCTTTGGCTCATAATATGCATGGTCATGTATGTTTGCGTCCAGTCGTATACATACACATTTATGTTCTTTCCACCTAGCTATCCAACTTCTGCTTACTGTGTGAATATTGTGCTTTTTACTGTTAACCTCAAAAGCCAAGTGGTTTTTGTTTTCTGTTTGTCTGGCATGTGTTTTTGTTCTTATAAGCTTTTTTGTTTTGGGGGGGGAAAAGGGAGAAGATGGGTGGGCGAGATTCTGTTATTTGCTTGGTTGTGGGGGTTGAAGGATTATTGAGCAACGGGAATTGGGGGAGGGCATGCGGGGGCACAGTACGGGGACACGCTAGAAATTCCTACAGAGTGGTGGATGGGTCGAGGATTATTGTGCGTTGTGATTTCATCTCTTGGTGGGGGGAGTATATCAAGATGGTTGAGCATAACTGTGGGTTAATGCTTTGTGCGTGAGGCAGTAGACATTCTAGCTGCAGACTAGTACTGTATTTTGGCATCTGCGGGGGGGTGGCCAGGCTTGGGAGTCACGGGCCGGATGAGTGGGGCGACAGGCGTGCTTCCCCGCCGGGACGGGTGCGGGAGGGGGTGGGGCATGACAGTACTTCTCATGTGAGACCGTGGTGAACTGAGACGATTTAGACATTGCAATCTTGTATGTATCAGTTTTCAACTGAACTTTTTTTGTATTGGCTTGATGCAGTCTGTTGCAGCATATGTTACTGTTGCTGTTGCTTTGTTGTCCCACACGGGGTGGCATTGACCCTACGTGGGGCGGTTGTGTTTGTTGTGGCAATGTTGGCAGGGTTGTGCTGTGAACAGAATAAAAGGCTGAAGACCCCCTAAAGCGCTGGCACAGTGGTGGGTGTGGGGAGGGGGGGGAGAGGGGGAGAGGGGGTTGGGTGATGGGGGGCACTACATAATGTGTGTGAATTAAGTTGTCCGGGGTTACGTGAAGGTGAGTGGGAGAGGGGTGGTGGGTGCACAAGTCTGTGGGAGGGTGGGGAGGGAGCGGGGGCTGGAGGGGGATAAGCGTGGGTTTTCTGGGGGTGGCGGAGGTGTGGGGGTGGGGTATAGTGGAGACGATGGTCATGGCAGGGGAGGGGGGACAAGGCAAGAAAAAAACAAAAAAAAAATATTAAATGTTTTACAAATTCCTTGGCCAATGTGATTTTTTCATTATTTTTATTTATTTTAATTAATGGTTTATCTCTACACCCTGATATGATAATTCATGTATACACACAATACAAATGGATCAATTTATTTGAATGTCCTTGGTTTCATTCAGTTAGTACAAAAAGCTTAGATGAACTGCAGTTTTAGTTGGGGGGGGGTAGGTGGGATGCAAGGAAGGGAGCAGATGGGGGGTGTGGAGGGGTAGGCCATATCATAACTAGACTTGCAGCTGTGGGGGAAAAAAAGCATTAAAACTGTTTTGCATTGGATTCTGCTTTGAGTTGCTTGTCATGGATTGATACAATCCTGTAAAGCATACATGCCTTCTTCATTACCGACAATAATAAGTCAGGGCTATGTATACTGGGAAAAGGTGTAACGAAAGCAGGCCCTTTTAATGGTCATCTTTTTCAACCTTCCAATGGCTGATAAGAAAAATAGAGAAGGGTCTCCCTTTTGCAAATTTTCCTTCTTCTCATGGCTGAAGTAGAAATAACTTGAGAAATTTTGCCATCTGACTTTGAATTGTCTATGTTTCATCATAGCTTTATACCTGTGTACTAACTATACATACTCTCTACTAGGTTCAAATGAGGTGTTGTGCTTTGTATCCTCATAGGTTTTTGCAACTAGATTTAGATGTTTTATTCATTTTCTGTCTACGGGGGCCTGTATTGTAGTCAATATATATAGGACCTTAAACATCTCTCCCATTTGGTAAATTAACCCATCCTATCATGAATAATGCCTCAGTCTCAGGTTCAGTCTCAGGGAACACTGGTTCAATTTACGTGTTCAACCTAGCACTCCCCTAAAATTTGGAGGAGCTTGTCAGTTTCTATGCTAATTTAATAGACTTGCAATAGACACCTACATCTTGGTTTTCATAGACCTGTCAGCTAAAGTTTGCTAACGGAGCTTTTCGTGAAACTCAGTTGGCAGATTTTTCTCAAGCTAGAAAGTCCTTTTCTGGTCCTTACTAGAGCTTGGTTGGGTTTTTGGGTTGTGGCCGGAAAACTTGTCCCCACCAGAAGAGTGGGTCAGTTGATGTCCCCAAGCACATTCTCAGTGTTGTTGCTGGTCCAAGTCGAGATTTTGGCTGCTGTTATGATCCTTGCAGTTTGTTTTATTCCTTTATCATGGGAATCTTCCTTATGCGTGTAATACCTTTTAATTACAATCTAGCTATTAAGGCCACCTGACGCAACTTTTTGTTGCTGGTGCTGATTACAATTTTCAGTGTTGCACCCACCACTTGGCCCATACGTTGCTCTAAGCGGCATTGATATCTGGTATTGCTACCTCAAATTGATCAGCGGATAATTGGCCGATTGAGATTCATTCCCGATTGTACAGGTATACCTTGACAAAGTTGTTCAGCAATCATGCATTTTCTTCTTCAACTGAGTTGCGGAAATGTTACAGTAAAACCTTAAAGACGCTGTATATACGAGTGGTCAATGG
>JAGVVM010020225.1:0-27663 GCA_019149425.1 Psidium friedrichsthalianum
GTACATTCTTCGTGCTAAGACCAAAGGTGCAAAGAAGGACATGAATGTATATAACTGCAAAAAAAATAAAAAAAAGGTGTGGGTTGGGGGATGTGCGGTATCAACCTATAAAATTTCTTGGAAACTTCCATTAGAGTTAGACCTTCATCCGCATGTGAACCACGAAAAAAAAGGAAGGGATGTGCTCCCGATAAAATTTCTTCCCTTAGACCTTCATCCGCAGGTACGCACAACCGCCCTTGAAACCGAAGTATCCCATCCTCGGTTACTTGAAAGTCGGCTCTCCTCTTGGCCGAGTGTTCCTACAGGATCTTTTAGATTGCAGGGTCTGTCGATTGCAGGGCCTTAATCTTAGCCTGCACTTCTGGCTCAATCCTCAAGGTAGCCATGAGACTCGATAGACGACTCACTTCCAATTTAAAATCTAAGTCTTGCACTTCCTCCAAAAGTAGCCATTCTTTGACCATCATCTGGGCTATCGCTGACTTCCGACTCAAGGCATCTGCAACTTTATTTGCCTTGCCCGGATGATACAAAGATTTCGCAATCGTAATCCTTCAGAAGTTCTATCCAACGTCGTTGCCTCATGTTCAACTCTTCTGCGAGAACAGATACTTGAGGCTTTGGTGATCAGTGTATACATGAAATTTTTCTCCAATTAGATAGTGCTCCAAATTTTCAACGCAAAAACAATTGCAGCCAACTCCAAGTCATGTGTTGGGTAATTCGCCTCATGAGGCCTCAACTGGCGAGATGCATACGCTACTACCTTCCCATGTTGCATCAGAACGCAACCCAAGCCTTTGAATGACGCGTCACTGTAAATCTCGAAACCTCCTGGACCAGACGGAATTGTCAAGATAGGAGCAGTAGTTAGTCTGTGCTTAAGTTCTTGAAAACTACTCTCACACTTATCAGTCCATTTAAATTTCTCATTTTTCTTCAACAGACGTGTCAAAGGCATGGCCAATGCGGAGAACTTTTCCACAAAGCGTCTATAATAACCTGCCAAACCTAAAAAGCTTCAAACTTTATCACTGTCGTGGGTCTTGGCCAATCCATGACTGCTTCAATCTTCGATGGATCCACCGCAATTCCTTCACCAGAGACCACGTGCCTAGGAATGCACACGTGTTAACCAAAACTCGCACTTGCTGAATTGGCGTACAACTGGTGCACCCTAAGGGTTTCCAAAACTGTCCTCAAATGTTGTTCGTGATCCTCTAGACTCCTTGAGTATACCAGAATGTCGTCTATGAATATAATGACGAACCTATCCAAAAACTCCTTAAATACTCTATTCATCAGGTCCATGAAAGCTGCAGGAGCATTTGTCAAACCAAATGGCATCACAGTGAACTCATAGTGTCTATAGCGCGTCTTGAATGCCGTCTTCGGGATATCTTCCTTTTGATCCTCAACTGATGGTATCCCGTCCGCAGATCGATCTTAGAAAAGACCGAAGCTCCCTGCAATTAGTCAAACAAATCGTCGATCCTCGGCAGTGGGTACTTGTTCTTTATCGTCACCTGGTTCAATTGCCGGTAGTCGATACACAACCTCAATGAGCCATCTTTCTTTTTCACAAATAATACAGGTGCTCCCCATGGTGACACACTGGGGCGGATAAATCCTTTATCCAGCAACTCCTGCATCTGCACCTTAAGTTCTTTAAGTTCCGACAACGCCATTCTATACGGTGCTTTAGATATCGGTTCCGTCCCAGGAGCTAGTTCAATAACGAACTCTATTTCTCTTTCCGAAGGCAATCCCGGCAATTCTTGTGGGAAGACATCCGGAAACTCACACACAATGGCAATATCCTCCAATCTAGACTCCCCAATGGACGTATCTACTACAGTTGCCAGATAACCTTGGCAGCCACTTTCCAACAGGCGAGTCGCCTCCAGCAACGAAATCACTACAGTCGAGATTCCTCCTCGATTACCCACAAATTCAAAGTCAGTCCCATTCGGAGGACTAAACTGAATCGTCTTACGATAGCAGTCTACCGTGGCCCTTTGCTTTGTCAGCCAATCCATTCCAACAATCAGATCAAAATCGAACATCTCTAACACAATTAGGTCTATCCTATTCTCATGACCACTTATAACTAGCTTACAGTCAGGGCAACCTACTGCAGCCACTACGCTATCTTTAATGGCGTAGAAATTCTAAACACAGTACCAATAATATCGGACTCAATCCAGCAAGTTTAACAAATTGATCAGCCACAAACGAATGGGTAGCACCAGGATCAAACAGAGCATAAGCAACTTGGTCATGTAAGAGGACAGTACCTGTGACGGTCGGCGAATCCTTCGCCTCTTCTCGAGTGACAGCAAACACCCTTCCTTGCGCCTGAGGTCGGCTCTGAAAATTTTGCGGTGCATTCATCCCAAGCTGTCCTCCTTGCTGGGGCCTGAACTGTTGTCTTTGAGGACAGTCTCTCACCTGATGGCCATGTTGGCCACATCCAAAACAAGCTCCATTTCAAAATTGGTACAGACCAGGCCCGTGTCTCTGCCGGCACAGACGGCAAACATCACTTCGATTGGGCACTGGCTTACTAATACTACCTCTTCAGTTCGGTGGAATGTGGTGCCTTCCTCCAAACATCGGTCTCTTCCCAAACCGATTATCATTTCGGCCCAAGGGCACAAACCGCGATCCAGATGCGGCAGCCCTCTCTGCTAAGTCTCGCTCCACCATCTGGGCCCTTTCAAATAGCTCGTTGTAGTTCTTCAGATTCAGTGGCACTAGTACACTCTTCAATTCGAGCTTCAGCCCATCTCTGAACCTTCTCACCTTATCAGTAGGGTCTTCCACCATCCTTGGTGCATACTTGGATAGCTCAGCAAATCTGGCCTCATATTGATCTACCGACAACGAGCCTTGGCGCAGGCGAAGGAACTCCTCCATCTTCTGTTCCCTCGCGGTATCAGAGAAGTATTTGCCATTGAATGCTCTGACGAAGGCATCCCACGTCGGGACCGTACCTTCGGGAAAGACCATATCTTGGGAAGCTCTCCACCAAGAGCTTGCATTCCCTTGCAACTGGTAGACGGCCAAGGTGACCTTATCCTCATCTGCACACCTCAGTAGGGTGAACGCCTTCTCTAATTCCTCGATCCACGAGACAGCAGTCTCGGGATCTCCACCTCCTGAGAATTTAGGCGGCTTCAGCTTCAGGAATTGCTCCACAAGCTTATGCATCGGCTGACCACCATTCCCGTTTCCAGCCAACGGTCTTCATACAAGGTGGCCTCAGCAACGGCAGCTTGATTCCTTATTTGCTGCCCTACTATATTTTCCAAGGTTTCCAACGCCTGCAGGATCCCACCTATCCTGGGATCCTCTCGGGCTACCCTTCTCCTAGGTATTCTCGGGATGCGGTTGCTCATCCTGCAGGACCTTATGGACTCCTGCTCACCCAAAAGCAACGTATAAGAACTTCATACGACAACCACAATTCAAAACTAAACTAACAATCACATGCACAAATTTACGATCCTACTAACTATCCCAATTCCCAATCGCTCCTTATCACTCTAGGCTACGACCAGATGGATCAAGCTGACCTTGCTCTGATACCACCTTGGGCGGGGATGTCACGCCCCGATCCTCGAGCACGAGCCATCCCTACCAAAACGCCTCAGGTCGGAAAGAATAGCGTCCCAGGCACGCAAACGACCATACCAAAATTTCTTACGCATGCGGAAACGTTTTAAAACTCCCAAACAATTAACAAGCAGGGATAGAAAAGCAGGATAATCCATTAATTCAGACAGATATTTTTAATACAACAACAAGCAGAGGATCGCTAACCCTACGGAGCTAAACAACAAAAATATAACCCCATTCTTCGGGGTGGCTCCCTAAGACCGGCAAAAAGATAGGTGGGTCAGAAAGGGTTAGCTAATCATCTACTTCCAAAAGAGGGTTACTACTCCATCGCCCCCATCTTCACTTTGGACCTGAAAAGTGGTAACCACGACGGAGTGAGAAATAAATCTCAGTGAGTCAAAGCCTAAGCCCGGATAAGAAGATCATTCGCTCAGGCGTCCCAATTAATAAAGTCCCATATCAACAAAGATTTTTATAAAAATATCAGCCAATTCAAGTCTTCTCTGGAAATCCTTTTTACTGGTGGTCACAAGGTTCTTGGCACACGACTGGTGTGACCTTACACTACGACTGGCAGTGTCTTCTGATAGTCCGTAAGATTCGTATGACTAGCACGACACGTTTCTATCAGGAAATATAGCACATGACTGGTGTAACAGAGCACTACGACTGGCAGTGTCTCTCGGTAGTCCGTAGGATTCGTACGACTGGCACGATACGAAACTACCATGATAATACCGTACGACTGGCACGGACCGTACGACTGGCACGGATTTTAAGACCCTTATGTGACCACCTTCTTGAATTATATAAAAAAAATCAGTCAATTTTCTATTTTTCCAAACGAACACAAATAATCAATTTATTATTCGGTCGAACCCAAATCACTTCAATTATTGGGCAGTCCCATGTCGATCTCGAGCTCAAGCAATCGGCCACGAAAATTCGATAACAATTCTAATTATTTAAATAAACAATCAACAATGGCTACCGGACTACCAATCAGTCAATCAAACAATTTATCGATCGCTCGGTTCTAGTCCGTCACTCGCTCGCGATCACAAATTCAGTCAATCAGTTAATCTAATTTCCAACTAGCCACCAACTACTTCGGTATTCGGTCTAACTTATTTAATCATGGTTATTTAACCTAAACCCAGTCTCTAACTAATCCGGCCACAATTAGACTACGGGAATTTCTAATTAAAATAATTAATTAACTAACTAATTTAATCCCGAACGCAATAAACGCCTTAGTCAAGGATTAGAGGTCAACTCGCCACGTCGACTACTCCAGTCGACGGCGGCGATTTTCCGACGAGCGACGGTGGTTTTCCGGCGAGCAATGGCAACTAGAACTACGATGTCCTTCGCTAGTCAGCGGACGTCCGAAGCTTCGCGAGACGATTGTTGCTGGCGGTGGCCTTGGACGGCGGAGGATGAGCTCGGGAGAGAGCTGGCCGAGCTGAGGTGACGACGACCGCGACGAGATGGCTAAACGACGGCGAGTAGCGACAGCTCCCAGAGAAACCAGCAGCAAACTTCAAAAAGCCGCGAGGAGTCTTTCGCCGAGAAGAAGCAACCGAAGGATGAGACGTAGAGATAGCAACCGCAGCAAGGAATGGCCGAGAAAAAGGAACACCAGCAATAATCCTTCGCGGCAACTGCAACCGAGATAAGGAGTAGCGGCTGAGAGAAAATGAAGAAGAAGAAGCAGCAACCAAGAGACCTCGTCGTCGAAGGGAAGACTCGGAAGGAAGAAGAAGAACCCAACGGCAGCAAGAAGAGGGAGCAGAAAACTTTCCCGTGCTACAGTAATCCGAGGGAAAGTACACGAGATGATGGGGGAAAAGATAGGGCAGGTCTGAATTTTTGTCTTGGGAAGCCACGTGATTGAGTGGAGAAAAGAAGGAAAGAGTTGGTGGGGGCAAAGAGAAAAATTTGCGTGCAGCAGAGGGAAGAAGAGAGAAGAGAGTTGGTGAGGTGGGGTCCATTGAGGGTCAACACATTCAAATTTTCTTGTCTTCTTGCAGCCCATTTTTTTTTTAGACGTTACAACGTGCAAAAGAGATGGGCTTGTGGTTCGGTTGCCGATTATGCACAAAACAAAATGAATGGTCTAAATTGCACCTCAGGTGCCGTTCTCCTAGCATCACATTATAGTCGCAACTGGTTACTTGTCGAGAAATAAATATCCGAGTATTAGAATAGGAAGATTCATAATATCCGACTAAGAAAAAATATTACATCCTTGTGAGGAAGCAAATGAGATATCACTTCAAATGCTGTTAATAAAATAAAGTGTTCAAGGGCCCCCAGAACAAACATTGGTTCTGAGGAATAATCCTCCTAAAGACACCAATGATTATGTCATGCAATCTAGCATAATACATATCGCTACGACTTGAAACTCATGCCTCCTTCTTCTTAGATGGCTCGAAATAGTAAGGAATTGGTTCTATGTCCTTTGTGGCCACCGGGAACCCGTCGATCTCGTCCGTCCACGGGTTGCTCGTTTCCCCGCCGCCGACGGTCCTTACCGCCTCCCATATCACGCTGCTGCACTTGAAGCCGGAGCCGAACGCAATCTGCCACGCCCGGTCGCCCTGCTTCATCCTCCCTTTGGCCTCGGCGTACGCAAGCGCATACCAGATCGAGCTGCTCGACGTGTTGCCGAACCGGTACAGCGTCATCCTCGACGCCTCCATGTGGGCCTCGCTGAAGCCGAGGCTCTTCTCGAGCTCGTCGAGCACCGGCTTGCCGCCCACGTGGGGGAACACGTGGTCCACAGCCTTGGAGAAGTCGGGCACGTAGGGCTCGACGTTCGCCACGCCGAAGCGCCTCGCCAGGCAGTTTCGCGGCGTAGAGGATTTGCTCCGACACGGGGAGGACGAGGCGGCCGAGCACGGCGAGGTTAGCCTCTATGGCATTGATCGCCACTGCCATGAGGTCCTTGGTGATGGTGACGCCCACGTGGCCGCACTCATCCTCCTCCTGGAAGACGCACTCGTAGGAGCTGTCCAAGCGGGCCGTGTGCGTGTGCACAGTGTGGAGGAGCTTGTACTTGGCGATCTGGGCATCGGACGGCCGGTTCGAGAGGAGGATCGCGGCCGCGCCGACGCGGAACAGGCAGTTGATGAGGGTCATGGAGCGATTATCGCCCATGTAGGCATTACCGGTGATGTTCTCGGTGCTCACGACTAGAGCATAAGAGTTGGGATGCACCTACACGAAAAGCCAAAAACAAAAAGAAGCAGCAAAAATAGAATGGAAATTTAGGCATTAACAACATTAAAACTATTTCACATAATTAATTGAACAAAAACAGAATCAATTGCAATGGGACCATCACAGCTTCGCCAAGGTAGCACCCGACGCATTTATAACAAGAAAGTGGGGAAGAAGCGTATATGGCACGACCCTTATTCAAATCCACTCTGTACTTTTGATCTTTCTTTTCTGTTTTTTTTTTTTTGGTCGGATGCTTTTGATCTTTTGACGGTCCGAAACCCCAACTTTAATTTGCCACACGACAAAAGATTGTGCACTATACTCATTGACTATATTTAACAGTGTACGGTCCAACCCCAGCCACAAATTATTTTGTGGCTGGGACACAACAGCAGAAAGATATAAAAAAAAATATCTACAAATAATATCCAAACTTTGTGACTCGCTTAATTTTAGGGATACATCGAAATCGTCCCGTTCAAATGTATATTCGGTAACGCTTTTCCTATAACTGATGGGTATGTCCACCAAGGTTTATATGAATGGGTGACGTTGTAACGCATAAGCACTCAACCAACTCTTCTAACCCAAAAAGAAAAAAAGAAAGAAAACGCCCTCCTAAGATTTAGGGCAATTGCTTCTACTGGTTGTAATATTTAATCTTTGTATATGGTAGTTATATTTTGAGTGGAGGTAATTAATTAAATTTAAGGATGTACTTATGATTATAATTAGAAACAAGTGAAATTGACCCGTCCACGTGCATCGGGAAATGGTTCGACTACAAGGTAATGGACGTGGCCACCAAATTTATTCGAGTGGATGGCATCGTTATTGAACACGGGATGTGGGGATCCAAATCAAGCGCTTGACCACCCAAGCAACCTTTTGCCGGTTAGCTCTATTATTTTTAAAATTTGCAATATGTTATTATAGATCCTGAGGTTAATCAACGCCATTGTTAATGTCTGTGAAATGATTATCTGATTAAAAAGATAATCGTCATTAATAAAATCGTAGAGAAATTGGTAGTTATATTTTGAAGTAGAGGATGTTGGTTGTCTTAAGTATGTGTTTATAATTATAATCAATTTCTTATTTTTTCTTACTTTCTTTTTTTTTTTAGTATATGAACATTGAGGGAAGGCCTATTAAGCGAGACAAACTTCATTTTTTCGTGAACAAGTTAAATATATGCCAAGCCAGCATATATTTGTGGGTCACATCACATCCCCAATGGTGGTTTGGTTATCACCAACTTATAATGGATGTGAAAAAGACTCGGTCCTTAATAAGAGAAAAATGGACTTACATATAAACAAAACCCTTGATAAACAGGAGGGGATAAATAAGACATGGAGACATTCTAACAAAAAATATTATGGATAATTTCACTTATCGACAACACTATTCCAACTACTAATGAATCAATGGTGATTACTTCTAATCACTTGATTTATCTACAGCAATCTTCATGACCAAATTCTATCGTACTAATTCACATTGATTGACTCATTTGCAAGTTCTTGGTTAGTTTTCGCGTTAACAAATCAACATAGATCAACTAGGCAGTTTTTATATTTCAAGAGACATGCTTTGAAAAACTGTAATCAGTAACCAACATAAATTCTTGATCTGTATTATGCTTTACTTAATATAACCAGCATGCCCAACATGGATTTCCAAAAATATGGCAAAAAACTATCTGAAAAAGTTGTGACTGACTTCATTAGTAAGAGCACAATGGAAGTTTGACTTGATTTTCTATTCTCTCTAAAAGTGCATGTCCTTGATTTTATCAGGAGAATACTTTTTAATGCGCTCAGGTTGAAGGGAAGATCTATATTCATAACAACTAATGTTACTTTTATTATTAAAAAAGAAAAAGATAAGGGGGTGCTGCCGCTTTCCATCATTATTCAACCCCACCAAACTCGTAGACTAGTAGTTGCCCACCATAAATGAAAGATCTTGCTAGATGGCCACTAAAAATTAATTTTTATTTTAAAAATTATAATAAAAAGATAATAATGGGTATGACAACATTTTCGGTCATGCCCGTTGTTGTTAGAAGTGTAAAAAAGTCAAGAAATAGCATTTATGTTAGATATCTTTTTCTGACAAATTGATGTTGTGCACTGTACCCATCGACAGCAAACATCCATGAAACAGGCTCTCAATGCACAAGTCGATAGTAGGCCTGATTAATGGGCTGGTCAAAAATCTAGTACTGTGCTTAAATCCCTGTCTAGGTCAAGTCGTAATTAGAAATTTTATTTTTTCTACATAAAATTACGAAAAATTTCAACTAAAAGATTTCTCAATATAATCTGAAGTGAACATTATTCTAAACAAAAACTTAAACTCCCCCCTGTAGTTTTTTTTACTTTTATTTTTTTAATAAAACATAAAAAAGAAAAAAAAAACAAAGATAGAAAAGACAAAACAAAAAATAAATGATCAAAATGCCCTTGAGACTAGTCCCTTTTTTTAGATTACGTGATCGCTTTAGATTCTTATTTAAAACCGTCATGCCACTTCATGTCTCAAATAAGATTCGCTTTAGATCTTTATTTAAAAAAAAATAAAAGCACTTTGAAACTTTATTTGAAATTTTTCCTAAAATCATTCTTATCATTGTGGAGCAAGTTTGCGCCTCCAAGCTGGCTCACGGGGATTGGTTCGATTCCCATGTGAAAATATTAGAGAACTGACCTTAACCAGCCTGTTGCCGGCTTGTGTCCGATTCCATGTATTAATTGGTTTTGAACCGGTTTCAAGGCGGTTCTCTAGTAGGACCGGTTGTGAACCAGTTTTCAAGATCAGGTCTAATCCTAAGTTAAGTCACTTCAATACTTTTTTTTTTAAAAATTTCTCATTTAATTCAACATGATATGTCAAAATCGTCAAGGTTGTTAATCTTCCATGTTTTTGGGGTACAAAAAAAGATGAAACAGAAAGAACAAAGAAAGGCTAATTCCAATGTTGACCGGTCTATACTTGGTTTCAAAACTGGGAACCACCCCACTCCGACTGAGTGTATTCTAGATTCTTGTCTGCTCTAAAATCGACCGCCTCTAATCACCTCTAGCCGATAAGATCTAATCCATCATCTATTTATCCACGTTTAAGAAAAGAGAGCCACTCTCTCTCTCTCTCTCTCTCTCTATATATATATATATATATATATAAAAAATTGTTCCATCAATTAAAGTACGAAAACAACCCATGTGGGTGTTGCCTTGACAAGCTCACGCTTTAATTAAGCTCGGCGGAGATTTTTCTCTAGTTTGGCAAAACAGCGGGGCTTCAATTAAAGATGGTGCGAAGGAAATTCATCAAACGAGGTCGACGAAACCGGACGGATCTTTATGGCTTCTTTCACTTATAGGATCATGGAAGCGATCTAGCAAGGACAAGACCATTCCCAACACTCCTTTTGCTCGTAATGGAAAAGGACGGTAACTGTTGAAACTACACCTATCGAGTACTTTGTACAAGGACATTAGACATTCGAAGATTTTCAGGACTGAGCATATTAATGATACCGACTTAAGTGCTAGACACCTCCTAATCCATCATTAAACGGGCTTTAAGCAAAGAAACATAGCATGAATCATGTCATTTTGTAGTACTAGTGATTCAAATTTTTCTTGTTAAGCTTGAACTGATCTTACTTTATCAAACATGTTTTACCTGAAGCAGATTCTTCGCGAGGCCAATGGCGCAAAGC
Source organism: Psidium friedrichsthalianum (assembly GCA_019149425.1). NCBI lineage: Eukaryota > Viridiplantae > Streptophyta > Magnoliopsida > Myrtales > Myrtaceae > Psidium > Psidium friedrichsthalianum. Next base: position 10,592 of record JAGVVM010020225.1, read on the forward strand.
CCAGCACTGCAACCCATTCCTTGAAGGCTGTAACTCACCACGTCTTCCTTGAGCTTGAACCTGTTCACTATCATAGAAGACAGAGAAGGCACCACAGTGAATATGCAGCAGTTCACCACCAACACCCCGATCTCGTCCCCTCTCACCCCCGTCTTGGCCAGCACGTCGTCGACGGCCCCGAACATGGCCGCCTCGGCTTCCTTCAACTCCTCCTCCAAGCACGGGGTCGGGGGTTGCCGGAGCAGCGCCTCGGGCAGGTACGTCGACTCTCCGAGCCCCGACCGCTCCAGCGTCTTGCGCATGAAGTCGAGGGTCGCGTCCGAGTATTTCCCGTAGCGCCGGGCCTGCTCCATGACCGACTCTTTCGAGCAAGATTGGGCGTCGGGGGGCTTGTGGCACACGAAGTCCAGCAAGAACACCTTGGTGGGGTATTTTGGCTTGAGAAGGGTCGCGAGGAAAATGATTAGGGTTAGGCATAGGAGGAAAATTCTCGTGGAATTGAGGTTGAGATGTTCATGAGTGAAGGTTGATACGTCCAAAGAAGAAAACAATTTGTGCTTGAGCATGTTGTGATGATGGTTAAGTGCAGGTGCAACAGCTCAAGGCCTTACTGGGAAAAATGAGAGAAGTGGGGTTTGCGTATGAGGGAGGGACAAACGTAAGGATTTGTTTCATTTATATGATAGGCTCCAAGAGCTGATAAGAACTAGGGTTTTGGCTTTAGTTTCGTAGCCACCCTCCTCGGTCTCTAATCAATGGTGTTGATGGCCCCAGGACAGTGAATATGTGTCAACTTTGCATTTACTGATGTTTACACCAAAAAATTTAGCAGGGTTTTAATTATTAAGGTTAACACCACGAAAAATCTTAAACTGATACATATATGACAAATTTACTTCAAATTATATTTTTGATGATAAAAAATCTCAAACTGATACACTTGTGATAAATTTACCAAAAACTGATATACTTGTGATAAATTTGCCTTCCGTTAGTTTTTACTAAATCTAACCATCAAATTACTGAGTTGGATAACGCGTGTCAGCTAACGGCGTACAAATTTAATGTTTTTACATTATATATACCATATATGTATCAATTTAAAATTTTTGTGGTATTAACCCAATTTAATAGACGGTAAATTTGTCACAGGTATACCGGTTTGAGGTTTTTTGTGGTCAAAAAAATAATTTGTGATAAATTTATCACGAGTGTATCAATTTGGAGTTTTTCATGATCAAAAGATAATTTGAGGTAAATTTGCACTGATATTTGGGGTTTTTCAAGGTAGTAACCCTAATTATTATCCACATTTGATAGAGTTGGTTGATGTGAGCATCCCTTTCTCTATTCCCGCCTACATATATGGGGTCATTTTAAACCGAATTATCGATTAATTGGAGAGGATCTACAACTTGTCAATGAAGTCATCGAAAAAACACAATTTGAATTCATCGGCATTGACAACAAGCAATCAACAAGAGTATGAGCGCTGATTGGTTACTTTGCCGCTATTTTAAGATTGTTATGATTTCTCATAACCACTAGGAAGTTTTCTTTTTCGATAATTATTTATAACCTCCATTTGTAGCCTCCATTGATAACCGTTGATTGTAAGTTTTACATCGCCACAACGTACTTTTTAAAGACCCATGCACAGATACAAACAAATATATCTTTAAATTTCTACACCATAGTTATAATTTCCACGTTCTCGTCAACAATTAAATACCGCTATGATTCTTAGTGGTAGTTTTCAGAACCACATCGTCAATTTAATTCTGCACGTGTATATTTGTTGTAATTCTTGTTTGTTTCATTATCGATTAAATTTCGGTGTTACATCTTTACGTTTTCAGGCTTTGTCGTCGATTAAACCGGCATAGTTTGTAAATGTTCGGTGTCATCCGAAGCGAAGTTATCAATTTCTTATCTGCCTGTGATATTTTCTATCTAGAATAACCACAAGACATGTCTCCGTTAATGAAGATCGGGAGAACAATTATCGGTGGAAGTTATTCCACCGTGGAGTCGAATTCCGACAAAACGATTGTCCGAGGTTCAAGACCTACAGAGAGATTCCATGTCGAGCTGATGCCGTGATCAATTATGTTTAGGAGTCCCGAACGTGTAATCGCCAGCTCGCAGAAAAATCGTGTTAAGTCGTTTTCATGGAATTTGGCACCGTACGATTTGATGCTCGGTCCCAGTTAGGTCTAGCAAATATTCGAAAGAATCTCTCTCTCTCTCTCTCTTTTCTTGATAAGCTTTGTCCTACCCAACAACGCCACGATGGGATTTGATTGGACTGCTGCATACCTTCAAAGATCCATTCTAGGCTTGTTTTTTTTTTTTTTTGTGAGGGGGGGGCTCAATTTCAAACTTTTTTTTGGAGTTTTCCCTATGTTACGTGCTCTTCATTATCTTCCTTTTGTAATTCGGTAGGGCGAGCATAGGCGGGTGCTCACCTGCCTCGATGGAAGTCTTTAATTGCAATTTGTTTGGTAGCCTAGGTTTGGTACTCCATTTTTTGCATATGCATGTGACATATCATGTTCAATAATGAATGCGAGGGGGTACCGTTGAGTTATTCATAAGTCGGCACATGTTATCAAATGGTGATAACTTTGTGCGTCCGATCAAAGTCCTCCTTCCGGAGACTTGGTCCACGTGGAACATGTTGTGTTGTTTTGGATGGTAAGCAAGCAAAACCTCTTCTAATAGATGTGCAGTTTGTGGATGGACGAGAAAATTATTAAAAAAAATCTTCAACACATTGAATTTATATCAATTCAATTACAAACATTTCAATTTGATCAATTCAATTCTAAATATTTTGATAATTTACCAATTTAGTTCTGTACCTCTTAACAATTTGCCAACTTAGTCATTCCGACTAATTTTAACTAGAAATAACTGACATGGTGGTCCAGACAATATTGATTGTCCTATATAGTACGACCGACGTAGACATGGACTATTTTTGTAATTTTTAAAATTTTTGAATTTTTCACTTTTTTTTAGTTTTTTTCTTTCTTTTTCCCTCTTTTCCCTACGTTAGTCGCCAGCCTCGGTAGCCGGCTGTCATTAAGGGTGAGAACCAAGATGCTCTCGTCGACCATAGGTAAGGTCAACCCTCGCTAGCCTCCAGCGAGGACTAGTCAAGGTCGCTCCTCAACATATGGGTGAGGTTGCCCCTCGCCAAATCTAGTGCTAGCTAGGCGATGGTCTCTTCAATGGATCTAGCAAGGGGCGCCCTAGCCTATGGCTGGTGAGGAAGTCCTGACTCTCTCCCTCGCCGGCAATCGTTGGCCTCCACCGTCCATTGTCGAGGCTGGCAACCAGCAAAGGAAAATACGGAAAAAAAATAAAGGAGCAAGGAAAAAAAAAAACTCATCCACATTAGTGCCAATCGTACCACTTAAAATGACCGATGCCGACTGGACCATCATGTTAATAATTTCCTATCCAAATTATCTGCAATAACTAAATTGGCAAATCATCAAAAGTTTGAATTAAAAATTTGCAAAATGTAAAAAGATTTAGGATTCAAATAACATAATCTAAAGTTTTAGGATTAAATTGACAAATTGAAAGGTTTATAATTGAATTGGCACAAATGTAATAGATTTTGCACATTTTTGGTAATTTCTTCAAGGACGGATTGGGCCCATACCTAATCTTATGAGGGTAGGGTATTAATCGTTGAGGTGAGAGTGTTTGAACAAGAATTAGTCTCTTATAGGCTTCTAGGATGATGATATACTAGGAAGTATCAACACTCTCCCGATACTCTTTGACATGCAATCCACATGTGATCAACTCTCCAGACATTCGAGTCTAGCATTCCGGCATGCCATTTCGATAAGCACGAGGTTAATTTTATACATTTTTAATAAATTAGGGGTTAAAATGTAGATTTATCAAAAATATATATTTAAGTCATATATCTAGCCACCCCAAAATGAATATATCTAGCCAGCAAAAGAAAAACTAATCATAAATCTCTAACAAAAGTAGAAGAAGAAAAAAAAATTCTCTGATATTTTTATATATTATCTATATTTAATATACAACAAATCCTAACATGTCGAAATTTTTTATTTTTTGAAAAATGACGTGTCGGAGTTTGTGTCATGTCGCATGTCACATATCAATGCTACTTAGATGATATGAGCCAACGATGAAGAGAACACATTTGTGATATCACAAATATCACTTTAGATGGCTGATAGACCATTTAGTAATGGATAACACTTAAGTTCCATTCGTTTTGTAAAAAATGAGGTGTTTCTAAAAAATATTTTTCAAGAAGTCATTTTCTGATAATATTTTGTGGCGTTCAGTTGAAACCTGAAAATGAACTGGCATAAAAATCGGATTTCATTTTCCTTTGTGCACACCTTTTAATAAATTTTATTTTTATATATGTTTTATTTTTATTATATTTTTTTAATTCAAATTTTTTATTTTCTTGTATTTTATTTTTATCTTTTATCTTTTCTCTTCTTCTTCAGTTGATTGCCAGCCATAGGCAAGCTAAACTCAACCTCGCTCGACCCTTCTCGGCCTTGGGTGAGGCTCGGCCTCGCCTCTCTTTCTTGTGGCAGGTCGCCAACCGTGGCCTTGGCCGTCGACCAGCGGAAGAAAAAGGGAAAATAAAAGAAAATTAAAAATTTTAAAGTAGAAAATAAAAAATAATTAATAAAGAAAAGAAATGCGAAGGTGTGGATGAAGGAAAAATAAAGAAAAATGATTTCATCTTCTAAAAAAAAATGAAATTATTTTCTCCACTTTTGAAGATGTTTTCTCCATGAGTGGAAAATATTTTTCTTGACTCATTTACTTTTCATGAAGCGAACGCTAGAAAATTTGAAAAATATGTTTCTTAAAAATTATACTGCAAAACGAAGGGAACCTCAGTCCTAAGCGGACGCATATGCCTGTTTTTCACTTTTTACTACGTGGAAAGACAAGCAGTTCAACGCCAAACTTTCGTTAAGCAATTCCTTTGAATGCCCATATATTTGCTAATACATGTGTTCTAAAAACATAATATAACAAGACGGATGATATCGAATAAGGAATTAAAATCTCTCACATCTTACGCTCATTTAATTATCGTTTCTATGCCATTTTGCACCTTTAAACATTTATCTATGTTGACACATAATCAACCCACATGGTAATTTTGGAAAGTTCTTCAGTGTTATCTTCAATTAAAATCTCTCACATCTTGACTGAATATCAACTTTTGCTTAAGCAAATAAGTTTGATGCAGGATTAGATGTCATAGCATTAGAGGTGAGTGGCTTTAGGGTTAGTTCGGGGTTCTACTTGAAACTTGTAACCTACTCGTCAAAATCGATTCTCCAATTTTCGGAGCTTGGAATCTACCCTACATATTTTGAAACTTGGAACCTGCCCTGTCACAGATTTTAGAGTCAGTTCCATGATCTACTTAGGTTCCACCTTTATTTTTAATTGAAAAATTACAGTGAATCGTCACCTCTAATGAGCTCCATTTGCTATTACAATCCACGACCACAACTCATATAGACACATGAAAAATAAGAAATATTAACAAAGTAAAAATTTTAGTCATGGATATCGCTGAAAAATAAAAGCTTACACTAGTGGTTCCAGATTACACACTCATTATCAGATGTCATGGAATCCTAAATGATCACGCGAAGACATAAAACTAGGAAAAAGCAAGGACTTGTTACAAATTCCACCATATTGAACTTGGGACCAACCATCATAACCGGTTTCTCATTTTGAAACTTGGAACTTGCCATGCATATCCTAGAACTTGAAATTGAATTGATTCCCGATTTAATTTTGAAACCATGCTCACTCCTGTCCAAAATAGTCCATTGCATATCATAATTGCCAATTTGATTGTGTAATTGTTGTCAAGGATGGAAACGTCATGAATTAATGAAAATGCTGCAACATTAGCCTGGCATATTAGTTTAGATTTGTTTTATATCAGTATTTTTTTTAAAGGCTCCATTTGCTTCGCAGGAAAATAAGGCTTTTCTCTTTCTTTCTTTCTTTTTTCCTTTCTCCTTCTTCCTCCGCTAACCATGGGTCTTCGCGACGGCTAGAAGCCTAGCGGCTAGCCATAACATGAGCCACCAAGCTCGAGGCTCACCAGATCTAGGTGAGCTCACCGACCTCGAGCTTGCCGGCCCACTTCAGGGTCTATTGTCAGGCTGCTAGCTGTTGTTAGCCTATCACCAGGCTGCTAGCCTTTGTCGAGGCCTATGGCTGGCGGAGGAAGAAGGAGAAAGGAAAAAAAAGAAAAAGAAAAGAAAAAAAGAAAAGAGAAAGTAAAATTTTTGATTTTTTAAAAATAAACATTTCTAATTATTTAAAAAAATAAAAAAGAAAAAGAAAATAAAGAATCAAGGAATGATGACTTCTCTTCTCAAAAAGAGAAAATAATTTTTCCCACGTTTAATGGTGTTTTTTTTTCCATGAGAGGGAACTATTTTTCTCGACTTATTTATTTTTCTTGAAATGAATGTTGGAAAATTTAGAAAATATTTTCCTGAAATTTATTTTCTGTGTAGCGAACGGAGCCTAAGTAATAAAATTCACATTGGGTTCAGTTTCAATTATTCATTGCACGTTTATTTATATTCTTGCCATGTGATTTCATATGTGCATATAAAATGGTTCATCATAAAGTTACTTTCTCTTTATGCTTAGATGTTATGGTTTGATACAGATCTTTCGTGCATAAATACCTTGGGTTTTAGAACGTCTAGGCTGCATATTTGTCTGGATGCCTCATCCATGTGGTGTATCAACACAATTAACAGAACACCGAAGCTCTTATAGTCAATATTTGAGAGAACCCACTTGAAAATAGGGCCGATAATTTTAGAGACGGTCCATTTGTAGGACACAACACGTAATTAAATAAGTTTGAATTAGCGTAAATGTTTTCGTATCATAACTTGTTTATGACACTAAGAAAACGTTTGTTATGCGAGCTGACCCTCTTTACCTGTTAAGACACGAATTGACATGTTTAGTTTACGTGCAATTTGTTTTAACACCTCATAATTAGACATGTTTTTAACACATTCAGTGCTCGTATTTATAGACTACTTTATTCCCGAAAGATCATAGTAATAACACCCATATCAAATAAATAATTGGTGAGATAAAGCATATTTAGGAGTACAAGAGTTATTAAACATAAAGCAAAGTTAATCCCCGTAATACACATTAGATATAATGTGAAGTGCAATAATCCATTGTCTAGAAATGTTTTGACTGTGTCAACACAATTGACATGGCGGCACATTTGATAATTGTGTTACTCGTATCGTGTCGTGTAACGAACTTGATCAAGTGTGTCGTGTTTGTGTCGAAGCAGTTCGATTTCGACATGTGGGCCATCACACCAATGGTGGGCCCTACTTGAAAAGAACCTTTCCTTCAGAATATAGGACGTTGCGCACCTTTCAAGTAGCAACCCACGGACGGGCAGAGACTTTCCCTATTGAGGACAAGCTCATCCCTACTTAGCAAACCCCTTCATTTGATCGTTTCCAAGAGCGATACGATGACTGGCTTCAACCACTTAGCGGCAGGAGTGACCACCACCACCCCCCACCGACAAGATCCTCAACAGCATAATCAATCACATTCGGATACCTAGCACAAACGCCCCGACACCCCCATGACGCCAATCCCAATCTCTCACGTTTTGGTTGCGTCATTCCTTTTGCATCCTCCACGCTTTATCCCGATAGCACAAAGGCTCATCTCTTCTACTCGAATGGCCAGGGAAGAATCATACCGCGACACGCGCATAAAACTTCTGATCTCGAAATTGTGTTCACCTACAGTGATCTACTTGTCAATGAGTAACAATTCAAACCTATCATCTGCAATCTCGCTTAGAATGACCCCTATGCTAGAGGACTTTTTGGGATCCAGTTCCGCCTGTTATTTAAAGAGCCTTGTTAGCAAATGCTTTCGAGAACTACTCAACCATGTTTAATTAGTACATGTTCAATTTTTAAATTATTGATTTTGGAAATCACGATATAAGCCATTGTACTAAAAACTGCAATGTGTTATTTTATTTTCAGTTGCGTACTTTACACAAAATCTCTACCTAAATGAAGAAGAAACATGGAGGAGAACTGATCTTGCACTTTGAATTGCAATTGCATTGCTTTTTTTTTTTTTTGCAGAATACAAATGGATCTAGGGCATTTAATATGCTTCACCATGTATTATTCACTTAAAACCAGTCCCTTGACTTCAAATCTCAATCTCTGTGCACCATCGATCTCATCAGATAGCTCCATTTTTCTTTACAAAAAAGCTTGGCTGATCTCCATTTCGATGAAGATATTCAGGTCGAATTCTCTCTCCTCTTTTACTCTCTCTGCGGGGGTTGATGTAGAAAATGACCGCCAAGTTTCTTAAAGGGCAAGCCAGAGCTGGTACATTCACCTGCATCGTCAAAAATGTCAAACTGATAATTGCGCTAGATGCGACAGAGAAAGATATGAATGACCATGAGCTAAAGAAAATTCAAAAACTGCACCTAGAGATGCCAAGCTTCTGCTTTCGTCGTTCCACTAATGTGTAATCATTCCGGTGAAAGAGAGAAAGCAGGGCTTGTTTCCATCTTCTTTCTTGTTAAAAGAGAATTAAACGGTTGGCCCTCTCTCCCCCTCTCTCCCCTCTCTGTGGGCATTTATGGTGATTGGTGCCAACTTTGAAATTGAATGCATCCGTCAACCATGCATGAAGGCTCCCCTCATTAAGATGGCACACTACTTTTTGCAAAGAGCAGATTAGGGCAATTACTAAGTAGTTAGAAAACAAGTGTAGTGTTTACGGTATAATTCGATTTTGAAGAGTTGCTTATGAATATTATTATGAGAAAACTATGTGTGACGCCTTGGATTTTATTCACTCGACGTATTGTGCGCTTTGACTTGTTCCACATCAAATCTCACGATTTATTCTTTGGTGTATATGTAAACACTTTCCCAAGAGGTCACCCATCTTAATAGTGCTTTCACATGAGTATGCTTAACTTCAGAATTTCAAGGCAAAATGTAATGTCTCAAGCATGCCACGTATTGACAAGCTTTGTTTTAATATGATATTACATAGTATAATAGAGGGAGCAAGCGGAAGGCTATTAACATAAGGCAATCACGCAGCCGTATAGACATACAAATGGATTTAATAGATGTAGGCACGACGCCTAAAGGAGATATGGCCTTACTCACAGGGTTTGCTAACTTGTACCTATCATATAATCACGAAAATTCACAATCAACAGGAACATTTGAGTTTATATATAAATACTAGTTAATTACATTATTCTTTCATTAAACGAAACCACATAATACACTAGGAGGATCCAAAAGGATAACATCTACTCTTGAATACTATCCGCCATCACCGTCGGCTTACTTCAACACCATCTACCATGTCCACTACTTCTCAAATGGCTACCTTATCTAAAAGAAGGTTAAATCAACGAGAGTGAGCCAGAGCTTAGCAAGTAAGACATTCTAAGCTAATTGACTAAACCATTTATTCATCACTTGATTGAGCAAAAACCCATGTGGACACATACCAAACAAGACTCGACACACAAACCGCACACGGGCAAGTTTGGGACCCTTAACAATTCCACATGTAACACATTTCGATCTTACAGTCGATGACTTAATGAAGAAGCTGACATACGTTTGAGATTGCATAATTTCAACCAGTATTAGAGTTTCGTGTCGGTTCTATGTAGGTGTAACTGGATTTCTTAGATATCAGATCCTGCTTTACCCGTACAAGGCCAGGCATTTCGACGGGGTCAATGTAAATCCAAGGAAGTGGACCCAGCATCTTCTACACAGTCACTTTTCACCATTTTGTGTTTGCTTCAATTGCTACATAAGATAGCATAAATTGTTTTTGACCAAAAAAAAAAAAAGGAGGATAGCATAAGTTATTATGGCGATGATTGCGCATCGTGAATCCCTGGCGGTCAACTGAAATCTTCAGAGACTTGACGCGATGGAGAAGACCCTGGTCAAGATACATACAGCAAGATTCCCACGAGAATTATTTGATCTGAGCTTGATTGATTATGTTACTTAATTGCTTCTTTCTTACTATTCTTTGCAAAATATTTTCTTGCGAAACTATGCTGTTGGACAATAATAACAACAGAACGAGTGAATAAGTGGATACCAAATTTACATTGTTCGGCCCGTGTGATCTACTTTGGGCAAAGAGCAATATAAGATTCCATTATAAATCAAGCGTTATAATGGAGATTATAATAACACTCAAGTCATTTAAACACTTTTTATGATATACAATCCTCAATTACATAAATTTTAACTCTAGATTTCTGCTATCTGACACCTCTTAATCAGAATTCCATTCATAAAAAATTTCTCCAATGGAAACGATTCTCTTAAGGAAAAAACATCGTAGGATTTCAAACCTATGAGGAGATCGCACACCCACCTTGTTTAACTTAGCAACCACATCAACTGCAGGTTATACACTGTTGGACGTCCAATCGGCCGACCATCATCGCCTATGACTTCTTACGATCGCCGTAGTCAGATTCTAGCAACTAAATAGCCAAGAAGTTGGGATTGCGTACCTGATTTTGCATCCATGGTCGTACGGGACGGAAAATCGATGACACGAGCGTGAACTCTGAAATTTGGCGAGACGGACTTAGAACGCTTCCCCCTTATGGCCCTCGGGATGCCTGGCATCGATGAGACTGCCTCTTTTAGGTTCTCTCTCTCTCTCTCTCTCTCTCTCTCTCTCTCTCTCTCAAACCTTATGGAGAAGATGGAGAGTAGAAATGGAAAAAGAGGATTAGGGTTAAGGAGGGGTCCTAGCCATTTATAGAAATCTCGGCTGGGCCCTCTCATCACGGGCTGGGCCGGACTCGGCCCACACTAGCCAGGTCCATATTCGGCCCATTAAGAAACTTTAAATCCATTCTTTATTAAAGCAATTCCGTAAATGGTAAATTAATCCTGTAAAACGGTCAATTACAATTTCAATTAAGGCGAGCCCACATTAGGAAAACTTTAATATTCTCCCACTTGGGTGAGCATTAATTGAAACTGTACTGTAGTGCGCGCCTTTATATTGGTTTATGAATTATTCTTAACGGCCAATCCGATTCCATAAAGTCTTGAACACCGGATCATGCCAGTAACTGCGTCAGCAGACACAGAGCCATCATGGTCACAAATGTCCTCAACTTTACTGATATGGATTTAATATGGTAGTGTGGCAATTGGATAACACCTCAAAAGAGATACATTTATGTGTTATCCACTTTGTCGGACACCATTCTCTTTCCTTATGTGTCACAGAACTTGATGTGATACTAGAAATATCTATATGGTTCTAATGAACCTGTATATGTCTCATTTATAGTTAACTTTGCTTTATGTGTAACAAGACATATAAACATGGCTAATAACCAAATGCCCATAGCCATTACTCGAGACTTACACATATCTCAAGATTTACAAGAATATGTATTTAACATTAATAGTGCTACAAGCACTTCAATACATATCATTATGTTACAAAATGTAACAAAACAGATGTAAACTTTATTAGAGCAAACTAAAAAGATGTCTCCCACTAAATCACAGCATCCAATGATACCACTAAGCCCATGTTAGCGACATGTCGCTCAAAAATACAAGGGCGAAGACCTTTAGTCAGTGGGTCTGCAATCATATCATCTGTAGAAATATGCTCTACTACAACGTCACTTTTTTGCACGGATTCCTTTATGGTCAGGAATTTGACCTCCATATGTTTAGACCCTTGAGACCTCTATTGTTGTTAATAAACAACACTGCAGAGTTATTGTCACAATATAGCTGTATGGGTCTATCAAAAAAATCAAATACGGTCAACTCCCTAATGAGGTTCCGGAGCCAAATTGCCTGAGTAGCAGCTGAAAAGCATGCTATGAACTCCGCTTGCATGGTAAAGGAGGATATGGATTTCTGTTTCTCACTTTTCCATGACACTGCACCGCCTGCCAACATGAATATGTATCCTGTTGTTGACTTTTTGTCGTCCTGACAGCCCGCAAAATCCGAATCCGAGTATCCAACAAGCTGCAGGTTCTGGATATGCTTGTAAGTCATCATGTAGTCCCTTGTCCTCTTTAAGTACCTCAAGACCTTCTTGGCAGCAACCAATGATTATGTCCTGAGTTTGATTGGTATCTGCCCAGAAGTCCTGTTGCAAAAGCAATGTCCAGCCTAGTGCATACTTGAGCATACATAATGCTTCCAAGTGCACTGGCGTAAGGTACATTCTTCATTTCGGATTTCTCCATTTTATCTGAGGACACTGTGAAAGATTCAACTTATCACCTTTACAGACAGGAGCAATACCTGGCTTGCAGTCCTGCATGTTGAATCTCTCTAAGATACAATCAATATATGCCCTCTGAGATAAACCCAAAACATGGCGTGAACGATCCCTATGGATTTCAATCCCAAGGACAAAAGACGCTTCACCAAGGTCCTTCATGTCAAAATTCTCTGACAGCATCCGCTTCGTCTCATGCAATAGATCGATATCACTGCTTGCCAGCAGGATGTCGTCCACATAGAGAACAAGAAAAATGTATTTTCTCCCACTGACCTTGCAGTATATACACTGATCTACTTTATTTTCAACGAAACCAAATGAAGTAACAACGCTATGAAACTTGAAATACCATTGCCTGGATGCTTGCTTGAGGCCATAGATTGATTTCTTTAGTCTGCATACAAGGTCACTCGAATCATCAACTTCAAACCCTTCAGGTTGAGTCATATAGACTTCTTCTTCGAGATCTCCATTTAGAAAGGCAGTTTTGACGTCCATTTGGTGTAACTCCATGTCAAAATGAGCCACTAAAGCCATGATCACTCTAAAGGAATCCTTAGATGAGACTGGAGAGAAGGTTGATTCATAATCCACTCCTTTCTTTGAGTGAAACCTTTAGCCACTAGTTGGCTTTAAACTTTTCTACCTTTCCTTTGGAGTCCCTTTTCGTCTTGTAGACCCATTTGCAGCTGATTGCCCTATGACCTTTAGGCAACTTGACAAGCTCCCAAACACCATTATGTCTCATAGATTGCATTTCATCTTTCATCGCATCCAACCACAGGTCTGATTGTATACAGAAACAACATCCTTATAGGTAATTAGATCAACTACGCAGCCTATGTCATAGTCCTGTTCTCCCAAATAGACTATATAGTCCGGTGGGATTGCTGATCGTCTTTGCCTAACAGACCTCCTTAGTGGAACTTTCTCAGCTTGATCCTGCGGCTGTGGAGCTTGATTTACTTCATCAAGAATAATTTCAACCATAGGATCCTGAAGCTCAACAGGCACAGTCACCGGTATGGGAGGCTCCATAACAGTCTGTATTGGGAGAGAAAACGATACAGTATTACCCGCCGTACTTTCACTTTCAATAGTCTCTGAACAAGTACCCTTTTTGGCCACGTCGTATTCCAGAAACTTCGCTGTCTGTGATTCCACAATCCTTGGGCCTCCATTAGGATTGTAAAATCTATATCCCTTGGAATGCTCTGGATAGGACACGAAGTAGCACCTTGTGGTCTTGGGATCCAACTTATTCAAGATTGGGTTATAGAGCTTTACTTCTGCAGGACAACCCCAGACTCTTAGATGATTCAGGCTGGGTTTACGTCCAGTCCATAACTCAAAAGGAGTTAGTGGAGTAGCCTTAGTGGGAACTCGATTCAATGGGTTGTCTTCAAAGCTTCACCCCATAGAAATTTAGGCAGGTTGGTCCTATTTATCATACTCCTCATCATATCCATTAAGGTGCGATTTCGCCTTTCGGCCACACCATTCTGTTCAGGGCTCTCAGGCATAGTGAACTGAGCTACTATCCCAAAATCCTCTAAGTATTTGGCAAATGGCCCTTTAAGCTGTCCAGCATCGCCATGTCTGCCATAATACTCACCACCACGGTCAGATCTGACAACCTTAATGACTTTTCCCAACTGTTTCTCGACTTCAGTCTGAAATATCTTGAATTTATCAAGAGACTTGGACTTTTCTTTAATCAAGTACAGATAACCATATCGGGAATAGTCATCAATAAAAGTGATGAAATAATAATTTCTACACAATGTTGGAGTATAGGGTCCACTTATATCAGTGTATACAACTCCAATAGGTCAGAAGTTCGGACTGCAGACTTTTTCTTTATTTTGGTCATCTTGCCTCTACAACAGTCTACACAAGTTTCCAGGTCATCTTTAAGAGTAGGTAAAATATTGGCCTTTACAAGCCTTTCTACTCTTTCCATGGAAATGTGACCAAGACGTTTATGCCATAATGTGTAAGACTGTTCTTTAGGTAGAGTCCTTTTGGAGATAACTTTTTCGGCTGTACAAGCTACGTATATGTCGTTGGGAGTCAAACACAATCTGTACAATCCATTGGACATGTTGCAGCACCCAACCTTATTTGAATTATAGAACATAGAAACCACACTGTTCTTTATTTCAAAAGAGTAACCACACATGTCCAAACATGATACAGAAACTAAGTTCCGTCTAAAGGAAGGTACATAGAAAGTGTTTTTCAACATCAGATGAAACCCAGATTCTAGGATCAAAATGACATCTCCCACGAACTCAACGTCAGCTTTGTTGTTATCTCCCACTATGAGCTTCGATTCATCCTGATTTGGCTTCCTCTGATTTATGAACCCTTGTATGGTGAATGCAACATGATTAGTCGCACCGCTATCTAGCCACCAAGAATGGATGTGGCTTCAGATAGATTGGATTCACAAACCAGTGCAAAAGAATCATTACCTGTATGCTCATGTTTAGATAGCCAATTCTTATATTTAGTGCAGTCTTTCTTCATGTGACCTCTCTTCTTACAGAAGAAACAACGGTCACTATCCTTCTTAAAGGATGCCTTCTTTCGACCCAAGTTATCAGATGGACTAGTGGTGGGGCGAGTACCTTTATGAGTACGAGATTTAGGTCCTTGCCTTTTCTATTGCTAGAACTGGAAGCAATTAGGGCATAGTGCCCTCCATCCTTTTTCAATTTCTCTTCTTCTATCACTACCTTGGATATCAAATCATTTATAGACCAAGTTTCATCCTGTGTGTTGAAACTGGTCTTGATCATTCCAAACTCAGGAGGAAGGGTGTTCAAGGCTTGATGTACCATCACGGTATCAGGGATTACTATACCTAAGACTTTCAGTTTTGTCTGCAAATCCAACATTCTCATGATATAGTCCCTAACACCTTCTACACTTGTATACTTCATATTAAAAAGTACCTGAACAAGTGTCCCAACCTCAGCGTTTGAAGATACTCGGTATCTTGCTTCCAAGGCTTCCAACATTTCTTTGGCGGTGCATTCAGTTGGCAGACTGCTCTTTAAATATTCATGTATGGATCGTTTCATTGACAGCAAGCAGATCCTATTGCTCTTTTGTCAGGCGGCAAAACACGTCTTCTTAGGCACCGTGCTGGTCTCTATGAGGTCAGCAGGCTTGTCCTCATAAAGAGCGTTATGAACATCAGCCAGTTCCATTGCAAATAGAAAATCCTCCATCCATTTCTTGAAGTTTGAACCATTCAGAACCTCTATGGTAATTGAGTTGCCATTCATAGAAAAGGTGACTAAAAAGACAAGCAACACTTACCATCAACATCATGTGAGCACTGTGTAACTTTAAATCCTTAAAAGTACACATCTTAGAGAGTTACATGCATCATCACATAATCATTTTTGAGCAGAATATATGACATGTAGTTGCAAACTCCCTACATGACAACGACTATGAGAATATATTCTAATTTTTTGTGAATCACCACCTTTGGATGTATGAATCACTAAAATTAGTCACCTCCCAGTCATATGTTGTTCATGCATCCCTCCAGGAACTAACCCATAATCATCTCCTTTGGGAGTATGATTATGCATCAGAACAGGAGACATCCCTCCACAATGCGAGACCGATATTTCTCAAACTCAACTAAGTGTGCCACTTCGGCGGTACAACTCAATCCCATCTTTGAAACTCTCTCACACCAGGAATATGATTTTGTGCCTCACATTCCTCATATGATATGATTTTAAACTTGATGATATAGGCAATTGTTATTAAAATCACAACCAGTGCCAATAGCATTGCTTTATGTATGTGAGAGTTCCACACGTGACAGTGCTTCAATAATGCTCTACACATTCCTTATGTGGTATTCAATAAGTGAGCCAACCTTATTTATTTCAAAAATCGTATGAAAATAATTAAATAAAATAAAATGTCAAAATTACCCCTGATTAATATATTTGCATAAGGGTTTTTTGCATTTTTCAAGACATCAAGAGGCTCAAAAAATTAAAATGAATATACCACATTGTAGATAATTTCTATACGAACATAACGGTGAAAAAATCACCAAAAATGGAGCATCCATGCGCCCTCACGCTCCTCCAGAAGGTCAGCGCGTGGGGTTCACGCGCCACACGTGCGAGGTATGTGCAGCGGGCTAGTGACCGTTGACTAACGGTCAACGCCGTTAACGGTCAACGGTCAACCGTTGATAGGGTCGGGTTGAACCGGTCAATGGATTGGTTGACGCGGTCAAACCTGGTCGGGTCAACCGGTCAGCGAGTCGGGTTGACCCGATCAAACTTGGTCGGGTCAACCTGTGATGACGTCACAACTAACGTCATCTGCCGCGTGGCAGAAGTGACGTCATTGGTGACGTTACATGCTACGTGGTAGCTCCTCGTAAGGCGGCGCCCACTGATGTCATGGATGACGTCAGCTACATCGCCCAACTCACCAGGGCGCGACACATGTCCTAGATACATGTCGCGCTTGGGGCGCCCTAGCCATCACCTCTTTTAGGCTCTGATACCAGCTGTTGGACATCCGATCGGCCGACCGTCATCGCCTATAACTTCCTAGATCGGCCGCCGTCAGAGCCTATAAACTTCTAGGACACC
>JAGVVM010020227.1:0-21003 GCA_019149425.1 Psidium friedrichsthalianum
TGCTTGCCGCAGGATATCGTCCACATAGAGGACAAGAAAAAATGTATTTTCTCCCACTACCTGCAGTATATCTGTTGTCTACTTTATTTTCAACGAAACCAATGAAAGTAACACCAACTATGAACTTGAATACCATTGCCTGATGCTTGCTTTGAGGCCATAGATTGATTTCTTTAGTCTGCATACATGTCACTCGAATCATTAACTTCAACCCTTCAGGTTGAGTCCATAGACTTCTTCTTTGAGTCTCCATTTAGAAAGGCAGTTTTGACGCTACATTTGGTGTACTCCCATTCAAAATGAGCCTTAGCAGATGATTCATCTGAAGGAATCCTTAGATGAGACTGGAGAGAAGGTTGATTCTAATCCACTCCTTTCTTTGATGAAACCTTAGTTACTAGTTTGGCTTTAAACTTTTCTACTTTCCTTTGGAGTCCCTTTTCGTCTTGTATACCCATTTGCAGCTGATTGCCCTTGACCTTTAGGCAACTTGACAAGCTCTCAGACACATAATGTCTCATAGATTGCAATTCATCTTTCATCGCATCCAATCCAGGGTCTGATTGTATACAAGAAATAGCATCCTTATAGGTAATTAGATCAACTAGCAGCCTATGTCTAGTCCTGTTCTCTCCAGATAGACTATATAGTCCGGTGGGATTGACTGATCGTCTTTGCCTAACAACTCCTTGTAGTGGAACTTCCTCAGCTTGATCCTGCGCTGTGGAGCTTGATTTACTTCATCAAGAATAATTTCAACCATAGGATTCTGAAGCTCAATAAGCACAGTCACCGGTAGGGAAGCTCCATACGTCTGTATTGGAGAGAAACGATATAGTATTACCCGCCGTATTTTCACTTTCAATAGTCTCTGAACAAGTACCCTTTTCGGCCACGTCGTATTCCAGAAACTTCTCTTCTGTGATTCCACAATCCTTGGGGCCTCCATTAGGTTGTAAAATCTATATCCCTTGGAATGCTCTGGATAGGACACGAAGTAGCATCTGTGTCGTGGGATCCAACTTATTCAGATTGGGTTATATAGCTTTACTTCTGCAGAACAAGGACAACCCCAGACTCTTAGATGATTCAGGCTGGGTTTACGTCCAGTCCATAACTTAAAAGGAGTTAGGGAGTAGCCTAATGGGAACTTCGATCAATGGGTTTGTTCTTTCAAAGCTTCACCCATAGAATTTAGGCAGGTTGGTCCTATTTATCATACTCCTCATCATATATCCATTAAGGTCGATTCGCCTTTCGGGCCACACCATTCTGTTCAGGGCTCCCAGGCATAGTTAAACTGAGCTAATATCCCAGAATCCTCTAAGTAATTTGGTAAATGGGCCCTTTAAGCTGTCCAGCATCGCCATGTCTGCGCATAATACTCACACCACGTCGATCTTCTAATCTGACAACCTTAATGACTTTTCCCAACCGTTTCTCGACTTCAGTCTGAAATATCTTGAATTTATCAAGAGACTGGACTTTTCTTTAATCAAGTACAGATAACCATATCGGAATAGTCATCCAAAAAGTGATGAATAATAATTTCTACACAATGTTAGAGTATAGGGTCCACCTTATGGTCACTGTATACAACTTCCAATAGGTTAGAAGTTCGGACTGCAGCTTTTTCTTTATTTTTGATCATCTTACCTCTTACAGTCTACATAAGTTTCCAGGTCATCCTTAAGAGTGGTAGAATATTGGCCTTGACAAGCCTTTCTACTCTTTCCATGGAAATGTGACCAAAACTTATGCATAAAATGTGTAAGACTGTTCTTTAGGTAGAGTTCTTCTGGAGATAATTTTTTCGGCTGTACAAGCTATGTATATATCGTTGGAGTCAAACACATATGTACAATCCATTGGACATGTTGCAGCACCCAACCTTATTTGAATTAGAGAACATATAAACTATAATGTTCTTATTTTCAAAAGAGTAACCACAATGTCCAAACATGATACAGAAACTAAGTTCCGTCTAAAGGAAGGTACATAAAAGTTTTTTCAACATCAGATTAACCCTATTTTAGGATCAAAATGATATCTCTCCGAACTCAACGTTAGCTCGTTTGTTATCTCCCACTATGAGCTTCGATTTATTCTGATTTGCTTCCTCTGATCTATGAACCCTTGTATGGTGAATGCAACATGATTAGTCGTACTGCTATCTAGGCCACCAAGAATTGGATGTGGCTTCTGATAGATTGGATTCAGAAACCAGTGCAAAAGAATCATTACCTGTTATGCTCATGTTTAGATAGTCAATTCTTATATTTAGTGCAGTCTTTCTTCATGTGACCTCTCTTCTTACAGAAGAAAACGGTCCTATCCTTTCTTAAGGATGCCTTTCTTTCGACCCAAGTTATCAGATGAATAGTGGTGGGGCGAGTACCTTTATGAGTACGAGATTTAGGTCCATTTATGCCTTTTTCTATTGCTAGAACTGAACAATAGGGCATAGTGCCTCCATCCTTTTTCAATTTCTCTTCTTCTACACTACTTTGATATCAAATCATTTATAGACCAAGTTTCACCTTTGTGTTGAACTGGTCTTGATCATCCCAACTCAGGAGGAAGGGTGTTCAAGGGCTTGATGTACCATCACGGTATCAGGTTCTATACCTAAGACTTTCAGTTTTGTCTGCAAATCCAGCATTCTTATGATATAGTCCATATACCTCCTACACCTGTATACTTCCTATTAACAGTACCTGAACAATGTGTCCCACCTCAGCGTTTGACGATACTCGGTATCTTGCTTCCAAGGCTTCCACATTTTTTGGCGGTGCATTTGGTTGGCAGGCTGCTCTTTAAATATTCTTTATGGATCGTTTCATTGACAGCAAGCAGTTCCTGTTGCTCTTTTGTCAGGCGGCAAACGCTCTTCTTAGTCACCGTGCTGGTCTCTATGAGGTCAGCAGGCTTGTCCTCATAAGAGCGACATGAACATCAGCCAGTTCCATTGCAAACAGAAAATCCTCCATCCATTTCTTGAAGTTTGAACCATCAGAACCTCTATGGAATTGAGTTGCATTCTAGAAAAGGTGACTGAAAAGACAAGCAACACTTACCATCAGCATCATGTGAGCACTGTGTAACTTTAAATCCTTAAAAGTACCATCTCAGAGAGTCCCATGCATCATCACATAATTATTTTTGGCAAAATATATGACATGCAGTTGCAAACTCCCTACATGACAACGACTATGAGAATATTTCTAATTTTTTTTGTGAATCACCACCTTTGGATGTATGAATCACTAAATTAGTCACCTACCAGTCATATTTGTTCATGCATCCCTCCAGAACTAACTAACCATAATCATCTCCTTTGGGAGTATGATCATGCATCATAACAGGAGACATCCCTCCACAATGCGAGACCGATATTTCTCAACTCAACTAAGTGTGCCACTTCGGCGGTACAACTCAATCTGATCTTTGAACTCTCTCACACCAGGAATATGATTTTGTGCCTCACATTCCTCATATGATATGATTTTAAACTTGATGACATAGGCAATTGTATATTAAAATCACAACCAGTGCCATATCATTGCTTCATGTATGTGAGAGTTCCACACGTGACAGTGCTTCAATAATGCTCTACACATTCCTTATGTGGTATTCAATAAGTGAGCCAACCTTATTTTTTTCAAAATCGTATGAAAATAATAAATAAAAATAAAATGTTCAAATTACCCCTGATTAATTATTTGCATAATGGTTTTTTGCATTTTTCAAGACATCAAGAGGCTCAAAAAATTAAAATAATATAACCACATTGTAGAAATTTCTATACGAGCATAATGGTGAAAAAATCACCAAAGTATGGAGCATCCATGCGCACTCCAAACACGCTTCCTCCAGAGGTCAGGCGTGGGGTTCAACACGCGCGCACACGTGGCGAGGTATGTTCAGCGGGCCAGTGACCGTTGACTAACGTTTCAACGCCGTTTAACGGTCATACGGTTCAACCGTTGATAGGTCGGGGTTTGAACCGGTCATGGATTGGTTGACGCGGTCAAACCTGGTCGTGTCAACCGTCCCAGCGATCGGGTTGACCCGATCAAACTTGTTCGGGTAACCTGTGATGACGTCAACAAATCCGTCATCTTCCGCGTGGCAGAAAGTAAAGACGTCATGTGGTGACGTTACATGCTACGTGGTAGATCCTCGTAAGGCGGCGCCCACTGACGTCAATTGATGACGTCAGCTACGTCGCCCAACTCACCAGGGCAGCGACAACAGTCGCTAGATACATGGTTCGCGCTTGGGGCGCCCTAAACATCACCCTTTTAGGCTCTGATACCAGCTGTTGGACATCCGATCGGCCGACCGTCATCAGCCTATGACTCCCTAGGATCGCCGTAGTCGGATTCTAGCAACTAATATAGCCAAAGTTGGGATTACATACCTGATTTTACATCTATGGTCGTACGGGACAGAAAATTGATGACATGAGCGCGAACTCTGAAATTTGGCGAGACGGGCTTAGAACGCTTCCCCCCTTATGGCCCTCGGGATGCCTGGGCGTCGATGAGACCGCCTCTTTTAGGCTCTCTCGTCTCTCGTCTCTCTCTCTCTCTTTTCTTCAACCTATGGAGAAGATGGAGAGTAGAAATGGCAAAAGCGATTAGGGTTAAGGAGGGTTCATAGCCATTTATAGAAATCTCGGCTGGGCTCTCCTCAATCACGGGTCCAGGTTGGACTCAGCCCACACTAACCAGGCCCATATTTGGCACCATTAAGAAAACTTTAAATCCATTCTTTATTAAACCAATTCCGGTAAACGGTAAAATTATCTCGTAAAACGGTCAATTACAATTTCAATTAAGGCGAGCCCACATGAGAAAAACTCTAACTATACATGCTCCACGTGCTAGCACAACTACCTTAGGGGTTTTTCTAGCTACAACTCCACCTTGGACGTTGTCCGTATCTGTGTAAACATTTCCACAATCACTCTTCCAAAAATTATTAGAGACCTCCTCGAAAGTAACTCCCTACTAGTGACTTTGAATTTAGTATTAGATAAATACTGACAGACCCCCAAACTTGATCGTGGTTTAGGATAATTACTATACATTTTCTTTACCCCCACTGAGCTTTTTATTGCTCACATGAAAATAACACAGCAACTGATATTTTAGGCATAGAAAGATCAGCACTTACATGATTAGATAGCTCGTTATACTAAGCATATCAATAAAGTATTTTCTAGCCATACACATAAGGTTTTGCTCTTCAACTCTCAACCTCTTATGGTACACTGATACCCCCCTCCCTGAACCATTTATTAAATATCTTCAAGCGTAATTTCAAATACTGTCAGTCTACACATGCTTAACATTTTTCCCCTCTTTTAATGAAGAGAAAAAGATCCATTTTAGACGGATAACTTTTCTACCTAAGTTAACTCATCGACATCACTGATAAGTCAAACTGCAATGATAAACCCGCGTGGCTAAGCGAACCATGACCCCGAGTTCATATTTTTCTTAGTTTTATCGGATTGTTTGAAAAGTTTTATCATATCTTTCCAAAAATTAGAGATGAAAAGGTATTCAAATTCATATGACCCAAGCAGACAAGGGAAATACTACCGTAAACAATCGCGATGATCTATGGGATAATACATGGTCAGGCCACCCAATGTTTGTAGAATGTTTAAGAGCGAAGACTTGAAGTGATTTTGCCCTCTTCCTAACCACTTCCAACCAGTTCCAGGAATTTCAATATTGGTTTGATCTTATCTAACAGGCTAGAAACCATAACCTGATGAATTCGCGTCACTCACGGGGAGCGAAAGAGGAAATAGAAAAAAGGCGTAGCATTGAGGGCTTCTGGCTTCCTTGTAAATAAGTTAGAATTAAAAGAAAGTCATGTTTCAGGGTAGACTATGCTTAGGCCTTGTCATCTTCGTCCTGTAAGTGAGAATTCTTCCGGCTTCAAACTCTTAGTCAGTGATAAGTATACTACAAGTGCCCTAACTTGTGTCCGATGCTCATCTAAGTGCAATAACTTTTTTTTTTCGCTCACTTGAGTACTTCAACTTTTAAAAATCGATTACTTGGGTGCCATCAGTGATTTGGCTCATCAAAAATCCTATGAGGACGCTGAAAAATCTGACAGTGTGTGTTGACACCTAAATTTTAATTTTTCTTTTTTTCATTCACATTACGCAAAATTGAGAATTAATTCTCACAAAAAAAAATATTCTCCATGCATTGCATAGCATTGTTTTTGCATCGAATGGGGAATTAAGCTTAAACTGGTGGGTGATGCATTCTCGAGTTTCTGATGCAGGGTTTATAGCCTTTCAAATTGTTTCTTTTGTATGAAGCTTACGAATTTATGAAAGTCAGGCAAGAATTTTGGCTCTAAATGTATCATATTTTCTCACGACTGGAGGACGCTTTGTCATCTCAATTAAACTCTAAGTGGAGGCCACAAACAAAATACATGGCTACATTGAGAGAGAGAGAGAGAGAGAGAGAGAGAGAGAGAGAGAGAGAGAGAGAGAGAGAGAGAGAGAGAGAGAGAGAGAGAGAGAGAGAGAGAGAGAGAAGAATAGGGACTGATAGGGATTCAGAACTTTTTTTAGAGCAGAAGACCGATGCCTGTCTTCAATGTGGATGGTCCTAGCCGCTAAAGCAGATCAATCCATCTGCTGTCCTTACCGTTCAGTGCTGCCTCTTGTCCTCTCTGGCGCCATTAATTAGTCCAATTCAATTGCTGATTAAGGACTGGTTTTGCTACTATTCATGAGGGATAGTTGTGGCTGCATGTTCCAAGTTCCAGCTTCTATTCATTGGCAAATTTCTTCTTATTGGACTACAAAGTTCGTCCATATGTTGGTGCAAAATTAGCTGCTGTTTGGGTGCCCAATTCATCCACCGTTTAACATATTATTGTTGCCGTCAGAGTCTAGATTCGTGGCAGTTTAACAAATGTTTCTTCACTGTTTGGTACTCTAATCAGTGGCTATTCAGCCTGTTTTTCTACTGAGTTAGGCTCGGTTTTTGTTCTTTTTTTCGCTGTAAAGGTCTTTCTTGCTTTTTTCGTGAATTTCCCTAGCAAAATCGGTCCTCACTTTGGCTTGAATCACAAGCTTAGCTCAAAGTTTGCAGCCGTAAAGATCATCCTCTATTCAAGGCCTGGTTCTTGGATCAATTTGGTGTCCTTCATAATGGCAACAGCCTATCTTGGAGCAATTTCAACATTAGAAAAACTAGCAAGCAGTGGTGCAAAGCTGGTGATCATAAGTAATTCCTCTAGGCATGCATCGGCGACCATGGAAAACTATGCAACGCCCTTGAAGATTTAAGATGGCGAGGAATCGGTGATGTTTGGACACTTTGTGAGTGCAGCTTGACCTTTCAAACAAACGTCCACTCATGGTCCAAGTTCAACAAAAGAACAAAGAGTCTCCAAGCTCTGCAAAGATAGAAAAAGCCAAAGAAAGAAGAGAAAAAGTTAAGAAAGCAAGAAAGGGAAAATGATAGAAAGTGGAGCACATTAAAAAAATGATGGGAGAAAAAAAAGCTTACTGGGGGAGGTCTCCTTCGATGGAAGATGGAGAGCACTAAAACAAAAAAAAAATGGAGAAAGGATTGGGGCCACACACATAATGGAATGGTTCCAATGAGAGGACTGAAAGCAAAAAAAGAAAAAAAAAAGGAGACAAGTGGAGAAGTGTGGGTGGAGAAATGGGATGCAAAAAAAAAAAATGAGTGGGAGGCCAACTCAGATGGGATTCTCGGCCACTCCCTGTGGGATTCAAACGAGGACACCATCATTAAAAAAAAAAAGGAAGAAAAGGTGAGTGGAGGAATTGATGATGGGCTGCTGGCCATTAGAAAAGAAGATGATGAAAGGCATCTTGGAGAGGAGGGCTTTCGTGAGAGACCAAAAACAAGAGAGGGGAGCTGAGTGAGGGAGCCTCAGCAGATGAAAAAGAAGAAGGGTCCCTCTGAAGTGAAGATGGGAAGGGGACGTTAAAAAAAGATGAAGAAGAATGAACAGAGGGGACCATCGAAGCTCATCCACTTCACCGCCCAAATGCACTTCCACCACTTTATCCACTAGAACACCCACGCGAAGGAGAGAGGGGTCTGCTCTTAGGAGTCTCTTCTTCATCCCTTTCTTTTGCTGGACTTCAACAAGAATCCTCCCCGGTTTTTTTAAAAAAAATCTTTCTTCTGCAGACTCCGATTTTACTTCCTCTGGTTTTGGATTGTATGAGTCTCTGTAAGCTCTAAAATCCCACCCAAGTTTCTAGGTCTAGTTTCTTCTCTTTTTTTGGAACCACCGGCGCTTCTCCTCAGACACCACATTTTGGTTCTTCATCGGCTTTATTTGGATCTGCGTCGACTTCCTCATTGTTCGGAAGTAGTTCTCCATCTTTAGGTTCTACCCCTGTTGTGGTGGTGTATTTTTCTCTACACCATTTGCATCAGGTGCTGCAACTGGATCCGGGGTAATCTTTGGTAATGTATCCAAATCAGCTCGGGTAAAGTCTCGGACAGCTCGTTGTTAGTACTGGAGATCACATTTCTTCTTTTGGCAGGTTGAAGTCAAGAACATGTTACAAAGTTTTGAGGGATATAGCGGATCTCTTTTGGTAGCTTCAAAATTCACATTTTGCCACCTTGCCTCGTTAGCCATCAAAGGCCTGATGGAGAGATCTCTTCAGAAGTCCAACGATTCTTGAAGGAGCTTGAAGTGAAGAAGTTCATAACTCATCAGGTCTCTTTCTCGGAGATCAACAAGGCCTTCGATTACATGCTTAAAGGCGAAAGCTTTCGATGCATCATTCGCATGGAGGAGTAAACAGGGTGGATGAAAACTCTCCACAAAACTCTCCATTCACGGTCATCCACGCTTGAAGGCCAACTCCATAAATCTCTAACAATAAGTTGAAGCTAAGTGCTTTTTTATTTATTTATTTTTTTGATTTTAGATGCAAATTAGTACAGATTTTCTACACTGACTTTCACTATGTTTTATGTTGGCAACAGCTTCGTATCAGCGATAAATGATCAATGAAGCAAAAAGGACGAAGCAACGCTAAAAGTGGCCATCTGGGTTTCCTCACTTGAGGATGGCACAAGAGTCGAATTTCAAGAATTTCGTTGTCTAAATGGATTAATTTAAATTTCGATTATGCCATGTCGTATTCATATTGTAATTTTCTGTATTGATTGCTTAAAAGATCCGAACTCCAGATTGCAGTAGGTCCTGCCCTCTAGTTGTTGGTGCAAAGATCTCTTGTATTTCATCTATTGTATTTTAATTTTCGCATTATCAAACTCCAGAATCGGTTGGCTGAGCCACCTGCTAGAGTTCTTTATTTATTGTTTCTCTATTCTATTTTCTATAGTTTAATTTACATATTATCAAATCCCAGAATTGGTGGGCCGACCCACCTATCGGAGGTTCTTTATTTACTGCTTTATGTACTCTATTTTATGCATTTGGTTTTTACACCATCGAATCCCAGAATCGGTGGACCGAGCTACCTGCTAGAGGTTCTTTATTTACTGCTTTCTGTGCTTTATTTTATACGTTTTGTTTTTACATCATCGAATCCAGAATCGGTGGCCCGACCCACCTGCTGGAGGTTCTTTATTTACTGCTTTCTGTACTCTATTTATGCGTTTTGATTTTTGCACCATCGAATCCTAGAATTGGTAGGCCAAGCTAGCTGCTGGAGGTTCTTTATTTACTACTTTCTGTACTCTATTTTATGCGTTTTGGTTCTACATTATCAAACGCAAGAATCGGTAGGCCGAGCCACCTGCTGGAAGGTCGTAACACTGCACAGAAGTCGTTAGCTCATTCCCTCTTTCGGCTTTAGGAAATTTTTAATGCTTACCTTTATATATTGTTTTTATACCGCATCTTTTGATATTGCGTTTATATTCAAAATTTTTGCACGTTAGTCTTATTTAATTCGAAAATACCAAAAAATGTTATTCATGTGCATTTTACATAGTAGAACTCATGCATACTTTGTCATGTCACATATGTACGTCGTATTCGAATAAACATGTATGCATATCGCATTCGTATGTTTCATGTACGTACGCCTTATTCGTATTTTAATTAATTCATGCATATTCATCAAAAAATTTCAAAAGAAAAAATTTCAAAAATTAGAAAATGGGCCATTTCGACTGGCCAATCCTATTTGATGATTTTCCTTCCCGATCTTTTCAAAATGACGATTTTGCCCCTTATAGTCAAATTGTCTTGAAAAATTCCAGAAAATTAAGAAAAATCCCAAAAATTAGGAAACGGGCCATTTCAATTGGCTAATCCTATTTTTTTTTATGATTTATTCGCGTGTCGCGTCCGCATGTCTGTGTTCACATGCTGTGTACGCATGTCCAAGTATGCATGATTCGCGTACATATGTTACATACGCATGTCCATGTACGCATGTCGCGTTCGCACGTCCACGTACGTATGTCGCGTTCGCATATCATATTCGTGTGTTCGTGTCCTCATGTCATATTCGTACGTCTTTGAATCTGCATGTTGTGTTCTTACGTCTTCGTATCTACATAATCGTATTCGTATGTCTTCGTATTCTCCTGTCTGTATTCGTATACCTACATACGCATGTCCACGTACGTATGTTGTGTCTGCATGTCCGCGTTTGTATGTCACATCGCATGTCTGTGTTCGCATGCTGTATTTGTATATTCACGTTCGTATGCCGTATTAGCGTGTCCACGATCGTATGTAACGTACATTCACGTTTGCATGTCATATTGTATATCCATACTTGCATATTCATGATTGCATGTCCGTGTTCGGATGTATACGTTCGCATGTCTATATTTGCATATTCACGTTTTGCTTACCATGCACCTATTACCATCCATGCATTTCAGCTAAAAGGAAAAAAAAAAAGACAACACCTTACTAGAGCCTTAGGGGTAACCAAGCATTAGTTGCCAAATTAGGATATCCATGTAATTGAGGTACCGAAAAGGCGTTAGTTTTAATTAAGTAGTGTAACCAAGTCTCCGAACTCATAATCTTTGGTTCGTAGAAGTAATTAAGTTCTCCTGCTAATTATTTAGGTTTCTAATCGACCTACTAAAAAATGATTAGTGATGACTCCAAATTCTAAAATCATTTGAACAAAAACCAAAGTTGCGATTGGTAGGGCTTGGGAGAATCCACATTAGGTTAGTCAATCTAATGAACCTGATAATCTATTAACCTGGAATTTCACCCGAACGAAATTTTTAGGTCGCGACACAGTGCCGATACGATTTTTTATGACTTTTTTTGAAATATCTTTATTGATTTTTTATTTTGAATTTTTTTATTTCCTTTGTAATTTTTTTCTGATTTTTTGACAATGGCCGGCGAGGGCCACCGGCGATCCTCGCCGGCCACGAATCTATTGCCAAGGGGTGAGGACCTTCGTGGTCATGGCCGACTGGGTCGCGAGGGCCCTTGTCCAAATTTGGCAAGGGCCTTTGCGCCCTCGCTAGTGGCTGATGTGCTTGCGATGGTCCCATCCCATTGCCATTGCAGCCATGGGACTGTGGGCAAGGGCACGACGGCCCTCACCTAAAGATGGTGCAAAATACTTCTCATGGATATCATGGGTCAGGACGAAAGTGATGACTTGGTTAACTAGCGTTGCTATTCTAGAGGAAGATATCTTGCAGTTACTTTAGGCTGTGTATGGTAACGCTTCAGAAAAAGTGTTTCTGTTCCCAAAGTGTTCCGAAACACTTTGGGAACAGAACGTGTATGGTAAAAAAGTGATCCCAAAGTGTTCTGAGAACACTTTTGAGAAATAAAACATTTTTGGAGCAGAAATGAGAAAACAAAAAAACTTGCTTCTGTGTTCTCGGAACATTTTTAGAAACACATTTGGAACATTTTCAGAATAATTGGAAACACTTTCTTGAAAGTAATTAAAAATAAAAAATAAAAAAATAAAAACAATTTTTTTTAAAATGAAAAATTAAAATTAAATTAAAATAATTAAAAAATAATAAAAAAAATATTTTTTTCAAAAAATAAAATAAAATATAAAAAATTTGAAAATAATAAAAAATTAAAATTAATTAATAAAATAATTTAAAATAATTTTTTTTTCCAGAAAATAAGTTATTTAAATAAAATAAAAAAAATGATGTGATAATAATAAGTAAAATTTAAAAATAAATAAGAAATTAAATAATAAAAATATTCGAAATAATAAAAATCAATTGAGAAATCGAATATTTACAAAGGGTATTTTTTACCAAATGATATTTATGTCAAAGTTGCATCCAAATACACTTTTTATAATTGATCAATCCAATTCGTCTTCTCTTTTATTTTTTTTATAGTTGATCTTGTCCATAATAAAAATTAGGAACATAATTTTTTGCAGTTACCAAACGCGTTTCTGTTCCTTTTTGTTCTGAGAATAGAAATTTTATGTAGTACCAAACGCATTTCTGTTATCAGAAATCGTTGTTGGGAATAGAAACAGAAAAAGTGTTTCTGTTCCAAAAGTTGTTCGAGAACAGAAACGTTACCATACGCAGTCTTATTCATTACAGTTGCCGAAGAAAATGAAAATCACGTAAAACTCACGTAGAGCTGAACTATGAGCATGTGAGAGGGTTCCATTACATGACTGTGCAAATCTAAACAATGACTATTATGAAATGTACAATAAGCAATATAACTCAAATTAATAAAGTGAGACTCATCTAGAGCGAACGATTTAAAAAAGATCGGACTCTCGAGCAAGATTAGAGAGAAAACAAGCTTACTAGTGTAATGTTCGGTCGCATTATCCAAACTCTTCATTTGTGAATGATGTCTGCTTCAATGGGAGAGCCTCCAAGCAGCATGGATTGCATCAACAGTTCCTGAGGTGATCTTATAGACTTCAGCAGTGACCTCACGAGGGAATATGTTACCTCGCACTCTTCCGGACATGTCCATGACGTGAAATGCATAGTCAAGAGACTTTCGCGGCTATGTCCACCAGGCACAGTTGGCCTCTCGGGCAAAGCTGCGAAACCGAAGGCAAAATTCCCACGAATCTGGGTTTCCACCGTTCAGAAGCGAGGCCATCGCTCAAGATCGACAGGAGCATAAACAACATAAGAACCTGTTGAGTTCGAGTAAATTTTTTTCCCAATTTGTATCATTTAAGTCAAATAATTATGTAATTGCTTTGTGAAATTTCATCATATATTTTGAATTAATTGAAGATTAATTCATATTGATTCTCTCTATATAACATATTGCATATAATATTTTTTCGTGCTACGTCTAATTACAGTGCCATAACGAGTCATTTTAAGCTTAAAAAGGAGAGACCATGGTGGGTTAGTATGTGATTTCAGATTAGCTCGAACCTTCCATGGTTTATACCAAATTGCAATGAGAGAATACCAAATTCGATCTTAGTATAATCGGTGTCATATGTATGTGTACATGCAAATAAGTCGCCACTAGTCTTTGTGGAATGTAGATCAAAAACTTTATCAAATGGTCGGGAGAAACCGTTCGATTCTGCGCAATTAGATAAATCTAGGGTCCGAGAAATTGGTTACTTGGTGTTTCCACCGACGCCTTTTTGGCACCAAGTCGAGTGAAACATGACAAGTTTTTATTAATTTTAAAGTATGAGGTAAGCTAATGCTTAAGTGTTCACACAGGTTATTTTTGTCTTTTTCCAAATTTTCTAAAATTAGACTAAGTCTAAATTACCTAAACCTAGGCAAATCACAGTCAATGAAATCAAGTGCGCATCGAGGAATCATGAAATTGATAAACCGCATCATAAAACTCTAATGAAGCCCTAAGGTCTTAGATAATGTGGTTTCAGGTTTAATTTTCAGGGTTTTACGATTTTCCTAAAAAAGAATAAACTCTACAAAATCTAGAGAATATAGACCTAGATTTATGAAAATGAGGTCAAACTAGTCTAATATAAGCTTCTTCTATTTCTAGGGATTTTCTAAAATTTATTTATTTTTTAGAATTTTTTTTATTATCTTAAGTGTTTTTCTTAGAAATGATAGTTCATTTTGTTTTAGGTGAAAAAACTGAAATGGAAAAGTGACAAACCTGGGACTTCGTTATGTTTTGTAATTCTCAAAAGTGATTTTTTTTATGATCAATTTTTTTTGTTTTTGTTTTTACTTCAAAACTATTAGCGGTAAAAGAATCAAAATCAAGATCATGTATGTTACTAAACGTGATTTCATCCTTTTTTTGTTCCATGGAACAGAATCTTAGAGCTAAAATGTTACCATGCAGACCCTTGGAGAAACCATTTGGTAATTCTTGTATCAGACAGACTGATGGCCTTGTTTGGTACTTGAGGATGGACAATGGAGCATGAACTCTAGTAATAATCGACTACTCCCCACACGTCCCAGACAAGTTTTTGCAATTACGTAGCAAAGTGAACGGATCTCGCGGGAACAAATGCGGTAGGAATATGAAATTCTGCAGACATCGAGGAGACAGTTAAAGAAAAAAGAATTAGCTAGTGTTCGAAATCAAGTTGGCTAACTACACTTCGACAACTGCTACGCTGGGTAGTATGGGGGTGATGAACAAACAATTTACAGCCACAAACACTCATAATGTTGTCAAAATACGAGGAATCACATGCATACCACTTGAATGTGTTAGAGTTTTTCTAATGTGGGCTCGCCTTAATTGAAATTGTAATTGACCGTTTTACGGTATTAATTTACTGTATACGGAATTGGTTAAATAAAGACAGGATTTAAGGTTTCTTAATGGGCCGAATATGGGCCTGGTTAGTGTGGGCCGAGTATGGCCCAGCCCGTGATGGGAGGGCCCAGTTGGACTTCTATAAATGGCTAGGACCCCTCCTTAGCCTCACTTTTCTTCTTACCATTTTCCACTCTTCATCTTCTCTATAAGGAACGTGGGAGAGAGTGAGAGACGAGTGGGAGGCTGTCCCATTGACGCCAGGCGGTCCGGAGGTCATAGAGGGGAGGCGTCCCGAGGCCGATTCGTCGAGTTCCCACGCCATTCGACCATGAATGCGAAATCAGGTACGCAAGCCCGATACCTTGGCCTTTTAGTTGTTTAAAATCCGACTACGGCGATCTTAGGGAGTCGTAGGTGACGACGGATGGCCGATCCGACGGGCAATAGTTGGTATCAGAGCCGCCGTAGCTCGGTTTTAGCACGTACAGATTCTGCCTGATTTTGTGAATTTTGGCATGTTGAAATTTAATTTTGAGACCATATTTGGGATCGTCTTGTCGAAACGATCAAAACGGTGGGTCGCCGGCCGCCGGAGGAGGCTCCACACGCCGCCATGTGCGGCGTAAGGAAACGGCCGCAGCGGCGCGTGACTCGCACGCACCTCAAGCGCCAACGCATGAGATCCACGCGCCAGCGCGTGGGATTCATGCGCACGACACATTTAATGTGTCGGGTTACGTCATTGCTGACGTCACTTGACATATTAAATGTGTCGGGTGACGTCATTGATGACGTCACCCAGCCGTGCCGCGGGCGCCACGTGGCACTTCATGTATCTGCCACGTGGTACAGTGGAATGCCACCACGGGTCGATGACGTCATCGGGCACGGCCGTGTTGACTCGACCCTACCCAGTTTGACCAGGTCAACCCGACCTGACTGGGTTAACGGTTGACCGTTAACCGTTAATGGTTGACCATTAACCGTTAGTCAAGGGTCGTTGGACGCCGCACGTGCGAGGCACGTGCGACGCATGAGCCCCACGCGCCGATCTTCTGGTGGCGCGTGGGGGTGCGTGCAAGCTTCGGTCATAGTAATTTTTTCACCGTTGTGCTCGTATGGAAATTCTCTACACTATGGTATATTCATTTTAATTTTTTGAGCCTTTTAAGGTCTTGAAAAATGCAAAAAACCCTTGTGCAAGTATAATATACATGGGTTTTTTTTGTCATTTTTATTTTATTTACTTATTTTCATACGATTTTTGGGAATAATAAAATTGGCTCACTTGTTAAATACCACATAAGGAATGTGTAGAGCATTATTGAGCACTGATACATGTGAAACCCACAAATGCATGAAGCAATGCTATTAGCACTGGTTGTGATTTTAATAACAATTGCCCATGTCATCAAGTTTAAAATCACACAATACGGTAAATGTGAGGCATGAAATTCATACCCCTGATGTGAGAGAGTTTTAAAGATTTGATTGAGTTGTGACTGCCAAAGTGGCACACTTAGTTGAATTTGAGAAATATCGGTCTCGCATTATGGTGGGGTGTCTCCTGTTCTGATGCATAATTATACTCCCAAAGGAGGTGATTGTGCGTCAGGTCATGGAGGGATGCATGAACAACATATGATTGGGAACTGACTGATTTTAGTGATTCATACACCCAAAGGTGGTGATTCGCGAAAATTGAAATATATTCTCATGGTCGTTGTCATGTAGAGAGTTTGCAATTGCATATCATGTATTCTACCCAAAGGTGATTATATGATGATGTGTGTGACTCTCTGAGATGTGTACTTTTAAGGATTTAAAGTTGCACAATGCTCACATGATGCTAATGGTAAGTATTGTTTGTTTTTTCAGTCGCCTTTTTTGTGAATGTCAACTCCATTACCATAGAGGTTCTGAATGGTTCAAACTTCAAGAGATGGAAGGAGGACTTTCTATTTGCAATGGAACTGGCTAATGTTCATGCTGCTCTTTATGAAGATAAGCCTGTTGATCTAGTTGAGAGTAGCACTACGCCTGAAAAGTCGCATTTTGCTGCCTGGGAAAAGAGCAACAGGATCTGCCTTCTGTCAATGAAGCGATCCATACAGGAACATTTGAAGAGCAGCTTGCTAACTGACTGCACCGCCAAAGAAATGTTGGAAGCCTTGGAAGCCAGGTACCGAGTATGTTCGAATGTTGAGGGTAGGACACTTATCCAGCTATTTTTTAATATGAAGTATACGGGTATAGGAGGTGTTAGGAACTATATCCTGAGAATGCTGGATTTGTAGACAAAACTAAATGCCTTAGGTATAGTAATCCCTGATACCGTGATGGTACATCAAGCCTTGAACACCCTTCCTCCTGAGTTTGGGATAATTAAGACCATTTTCAACACACAGGATGAGACTTGGTCTGTGAACGATTTGATATCTAAAGTAGTGGTGGAGGAAGAAAAAATTGAAGAAGGATGAAGGGCACTATGTGTTAGTTGCTACCAGTTCCAGCAATAGGAAGGGCAAAGGGCCTAAATCTCGTACTCATAAAGGTACTCGCCCCACCACTGGTCCATCTGATAATTTGGGTCGAAAGAAGGCATCCTTTAAGAAGGATAGTGACCGTTGTTTCTTCTGTAAGAAGAAGGGTCACATGAAGAAAGACTACACTAAATATAAAAATTGGCTATCTAAACATGAGCATACAGGTAATGATTCTTTGGCATTGGTTTATGAATCCAATCTATCTGAAACCCCATCCAATTCTTGGTGGCTAGATAGCGGTGCGACTAATCATATTGCATTTACCATACAAGGGTTCATAAACCAGAGGAAGCTAAGTCAGGATGAATAAAAGCTCATAGTGGGAGATAACAACAAAGTTGATGTTGAGTTCGTGGGAGATGTCATTTTGATCATAGAATCTGGATTTCATTTGATGCTAAGAAACACTTTATATGTACCTTTCTTTAGATGGAACATAGTTTCTGTATCATGTTTGGACATGTGTGGTTACTCTTTTGAAATAAAGAACAGTGTGGTTTCTATGTTCTATAATTCAAATAAAGTTGGGTGCTGCAACATATCCAATGGATTGTACAGATTGTGTTTAACTTCCAACGACATATACGTAACTTATACAGACGAGAAAGTTATCTCCAAAAGGACTCTACCTAGAGAACAGTTTTACACATTGTGGCATAAATGTCTTAGTCACATTTTTAGGGAAAGAGTGGAAAGGCTTGTAAAGGCCGATATTCTACCTACTCTTAAAGATGACTTGGAAACTTGTGTGGACTGTTGTAGAGGCAAGATGACCAAAATAAAGAAAAAGTCTACAGTCCGAACTTCTAACCTGTTGGAGGTCGTACATATTGATATAAGTGGACCCTATATTCCAACATTGTGTAGAAATTATTATTTCATCACTTTTATTGATGACTATTCCCGATATGGTTATCTGTACTTGATTAAAGAAAAGTCCGAGTCTCTTGATAAATTCAAAATATTTCGGACTGAAGTCGAGAAACAGTTGGGAAAAGTCATCAAAGTTGTTAAATCTGATTGTGGTGGTGAGTATTATGGCAGACATGGCGATGCTGGACAGCTTAAAGGGCAATTTGCCAAATACTTAGAGGATTCTGGGATAGTAGCTCAATTCACTATGCTTGGGAGCCCTGAACAGAATGGTGTGGCCGAAAGGCGAAAATCGCATCTTAATGGATATGATGAGGAGTATGATAAATATGGCCAACCTGCCTAAATTCCTATGGGGTAAAGCTTTGAAGACAGTGCTATATATATTGAATTGAGTTCCCACTAAGGCTGTTCCACTAACTCCTTTTGAGTTATGGACTAGACGTAAACCCAGCTTGAATCATTTGAAGGTCTGGGGTTGTCCTGCAGAAGTGAAGCTGTATAATCCGATCTTAAATAAGTTGGATCCCAAAATCACAATGTGCTATTTCGTATCCTATCCAGAGCATTCTAAGGGATATAGATTTTACAATCCTAATGGAGGCCCAAGGATTATGGAATCACAAACAGCGAAGTTTCTAGAATACGACGTGGCCGAAAAGGGTACCTGTTCAGAGACTATTGAAAGTAACGGTACGGTAGGTAATACTGTATCGTTTTCTCTCCCAATACAGACAACTATGGAGCCTCCCATACCGGTGACTGTACTTATTGAACTTAAGGATCCTATGGTTGAAACTGTTCCTGATGAAGAAATCAAGCTCCACAGCCGCAGGACCAAGTTGAGGAAGTTCTGCTAAGGAGGTCTGTTAGGCAAAGACGATCAGCAATCCCATCGGACTATATAGTTTATCTGGGAGAACAGGACTATGATATAGGCTGCGTGGTTAATCCAGTTACCTATAAGGATGCTGTTACCTGTGCACAATTAGACTTGTGGTTGGATGCGATGAAAGATGAGTTGCGATCTATGAGACATAATGGAGTCTGGGAGCTTGTCATGTTGCCTACAGGTCAGAGGGCAATCGGCTGCAAATGGGTCTACAAGACGAAGAGGGATTTCAAAGGAAAGGTAGAAAAGTTTAAAGCTAGACTGATGGCTAAAGGTTTCACTTAAAGAGAGGGAGTGGATTATGAATCAACATTCTCTCCAGTCTCTTCTAAGGAATCTTTCGGAGTGATTATGGCTTTAGTGGCTCATTTTGACATGGAGTTATACTAGATGGACGTCAAGATTGCCTTTCTAAATGGAGATTTCAAAGAAGAAGTCTACATCACTCAATCTGAAGGGTTTGAAATTGATGATTCGAGTGACCTTGTATGTAGATTGAAAAAGTTAATCTATGGCCTCAAGCAAGCATCCAGGCAATGGTATTTCAAGTTTCATAGCGTTGTCACTTCATTTGATTTCGTTGAAAATAAAGTAGATCAATGTATATACTACAAGATCAGTGGGAGAAAATACATTTTTCTTGTTCTCTATGTGGATGACATTCTACTAGTGAGCAGTGATATTGATCTATTGCATGAGACGAAGCGTATGCTGTCAGAGAATTTTGACATGAAGGATCTTGGTGAGGCGTCCTTTGTCCTTGGCATTGAATCCATGGGATCGTTCACGCATATTTTGGGTTTATCTCAGAGGACATATATCGATCGTATCTTGGAGAGATTCAACATGCTGGATAGCAAGCCAGGTATTGTTCCTGTCTGTAAAGGTGATAAGTTGAATCTTTCACAGTGTCCTCAGACAGAGATGGAGAAATCTGAAATGAAGAATGTACCTTATGATAGTGCACTTGGGAGCATTATGTATGCTCAAGTATGTACTAGGCCTGACATTGCTTTTGCAACAGGACTTCTGGGCAGATACCAGTCGAACCCAGGACATAATCATTGGGTTGCTGCCAAGAAGGTCCTAAGGTACTTAAAGAGGACAAGGGACTACATGATGACTATAGGCGTGTTCAAACCTGCAGCTTGTTGGATACTCGGATTTGAATTTTGCGGGCTGTCAGGACGACAGAAGTCGACAACAGGCTACATATTCATGTTGGCAGGCGGTGCAGTGTCATGGAAAAGTGAGAAACAGAAATCCATATCCTCCTCTACCATGCAAGCGGAGTTCATAGCATGCTTTTCAGCTGCTACTCAGGCATTTGGCTCCGGAACCTCATTAGGGAGTTGACCGTATTTAATTTTGTTGATAGACCCATACAGTTATATTGTGACAATAACTCTGCAGTGTTGTTTATTAACAACAATAGAAGTCTCAAGGGGTCTAAACACATGGAGGTCAAATTTCTGACAATAAAGGAATCCGTGCAGAAAGGTGACGTTTACAGTAGAGCATATTTCTACAGATGATATGATTGCAGACCCACTAACTAAAGGTCTTCGCCCTTGTATTTTTGAGCGACACGTTCACTTAATATGGGCTTAGAGGCTCATTGGATGCTGTGATTTAGTGGGAGGCATCTTTCAATTTGCTCTAATAAAGTTTACATCTGTTTTGTTACATTTGTAACATAATGATATGATTGAAGTGCTTGTAGCACTATTGATGTTAAATACATATTCTTGTAAATCTTGATATAATGTGTAAGTCTCGAGTAATGGGGCTCAATGGGCATTTGTTATTACCGTGTTTGATAATGTCTGTGTTACATCATACAGAGAGGTTAACTATCAAGCTTAGACATATCCAGGTTCTATGAGAACCCTAGATATTTTCTGTGGACGCATTTAGGTTCTGTGTGTGTTTAAAAAACCTAAGGAGAGAGAATGG